>NJET01000174.1:444-42307 GCA_002591415.1 Ophiocordyceps australis | reverse complement strand
TATAATAATTAAGACTCTTAGCTACCCTTATATAAAATTACTACTTTTAGTACTTAAAAATAAATTAAGTAGCTAACATCGTGGCGTAGGTCTAATGCCGTAAATTTTATATAGGCATATTCTTTATAATAAACTTTAATCTATATATAGTCTTCTACGCCTATTTATTTTAAGTAAAGCTATCGCTAATTACTTATTCTCCGCCTATATTTGCTAACGATAACGATAATAACGCTTATGATAATTTAATCCGCTCGCAAATCTTCGTGGCTACGTATAATAAGGAGTTAGAAGATGAGCTTACGAGGGCTAGGCTATTATCGGATATAGTAGATATAGAAGTTAAGGAAGAAGAACGCCTAGAGCGCGAAATAGCAGAGGAAGGCTTCCTTAACGATCTAGCGACCTTATTGCCTAATTAGGAACGTATAAACACGGAATTTTAGTATAGAATTAAATAATTTAAGCTCTATAGAGGAAAATAGCTTTAAGTAGTATTTTACGTGGAGAACGTGCCTATATAAAATTTACGATATCGGACCTACGCCATAACCTAGGTCTACTTAACCCATTTTTTAAGTGCTAAATAGCCTGGCGTAAGTGCCGAATAGCGGCCCCCTTTAAAAATAATGGAGCCACCGTGCTAGAAAACGGTAGGTTTACGTGCAACGTTGCCGAGAAAGTCTCCTTGCTATCTATGCCATTTAATAAACTGTAATAATAAACAATGGCCAATACAGTAGGATATGGCAGGGCGTACTGTCCTGTTGTGAGATAAAGGTACCTCTTCCTCAAAATATGGTATTATTGTCTGCATTTTTATACTAGTTCATATAACACGGGGTTCCTAATCAGTAGTCAATGTATATACCGCACAAAGTTGCTCAAAGGAGAGATTTCAAACTTAAAGCATCAATGAGAAAAAGTATCTAACGCGATGGGTCGGCCAATGGTAACACGAGCAAGAAAATCTTCTCGCAGAAGGGAGTAAGAGGGTGCGCATGTTGGTAGCCAAGATGCATTGAACGCACCACAATAACAATGTTAGGCAGCTTAAATATATTGTTTGCCTTGGCAAGTCACTTGTCAAATAGGCTAGTGAGCACTCTAGTCTAGCTTTTAAGGGGCTTGGGGTCCATTGCTGATGGTAGCTAGCTCTCTGCCTTCCTTTTTCCTTCAGCTTGCTACGATTATCAACATTTATTGCTCTCTGTTTAGCACAGATTCGCCAAGAATAAAAATGCTTACGCGTTCAGTTCTATTCGGGCTTTGCACTGCGACTATAAGCAGCGCTTTTCCAACAATCGCGCCTTGCAAAGAAAACTGCTCAGTTGATGCGATTCAAGCTGGAGAAAACTGCTGCCTAGCCTCTTCAGCCGAGCAACCCGTTGGGAATAGATATTGCATTGACGATGACTCCTTGGATTACTATTGGACTACGGGGGATATATGGCCATCATCGTGTGATACGCCAACTGCCATGGAATTATCGCGCAATGATCTGCCCATTTTGAAACGCATCTTTGACCGGTCTCTAAAATATATAGACTCCGTCTATGCTAACTGCAATTCTCGGGGCATCAATTACAGCAATACTGAACATTATCCAGAATTTGAGGAACTAGAGGCACAAGACCCGGGCAATTCTCTAGACGATGTGAACCCATCTCTAAACAAGAACGCGGTGGAGTCTGGGGAGGATTGGGGCTACCAGACTCGTCCAAAGCGCCATAGCGATGGCAATTCCAATGCACAATGGGCTAACACAGAATACAAAGACGAGATTGCTCAAGAATCCAAGAGGACTGAATATGTGCCCAAGGATGGGTCGAGCTATTCCTCTGAGGATACCTGGCTTTACAAGGAATCTTATGGGTCTGGCGTCACGAGTCAAGATGACGTCGGATTTTCTAACCACCCAAGAAAACATGCCGCCTCCACAAGTTCTAGTCAGTGGAATACTCAGAGTCTTCCAGATGCTGAAGATGATGACAAGGTTTCTGGAGAAGCGTCTGAAGCTCGTGAAAATTCGCAGAGCTTTACCTTTGAACCACAAGAGGACGATATCAAGACCTCGGAAAAGATGGTGGAGGCTCAGAATGGTCTGCGAGAATCTACAGTCGCCCTTAAGGACCATGTCAAGTTCCAAAGTATAAAGACAGAGTTGGGAAGCAAAGTCGCCGCAAATCCTTCGTATCAACCTCAAGATTTGGCGGCTGCTTTAGGAGGTGCTGTGAAACGCCCTTTTAAGGATTCATCAAACATTCAACCTCAATCTGAAAACTCGGCGTCTGGCACTACGAATGCTAGCAAGTCTCAAAGTCCCGGTCTGATACCGAGTAAAGAAACAATATCAAATATTCAGAGTCAAGATTCTATCCAAGATGAGGATACATCACAGGCATCTAATGGAAGGGACCAAAGCCAACCTGAAAATACTATCAAAAAAGCCAACAGCTCTGAAGACGATGAATTTTACCCTCCCCGTTCTCATGGTTTGAATGCTCATTCACCATCAGCACCGCCTGCCACTTATTACAATCGAGTCAACAACTACTACAGCCACATGGCTCCAACTGACAAAGTTAACTCGGTCCGCAACAAGAACAACCAGTCTCCTTCAAGCGCTTCTAAGCTCGACCTCAAAAAGACTAATGAGCGCCCAAACAAAGGCAGCTTCATTGACAATGGCAGCGGTAACGAATCTACTAATAACCAGGACTCTAATAGGGGCAACCATGTTGGTTCCAATGGCGGCGATTTCCTCGACAAGGGCGCCACCGATGAGTTCCATAGCGAGAGTCACGGCACGGATAGCGAAGGCCATTCCGATAGCGACTCTAGTGGGCAGCAAACAATTACGGAAAGCGGTGCTGGCCACGGCCAAATTGGCGGCGATTCTACAGAGGGCGTCACCCACAACTCTCACGAGTCAGATATGGGCCAAAGTGCGGTGGGCAATCACTAGTCCTTGTACTTTCAGTGCCCCACATTCAATCTGTTTAGTGTTTAGTTTTAGAGACAGTTATAGCAAAGTAATTGACGGCGCCAAGTCTCAAGACCGTCATACTCAACTTTTACAAATTTTCACGAGAAGGAGCTTCTTGATATAGTATCGAAATGAGTGTTGCCTTTTATCCAATCTGTAATTCCCAATGCCCTATTACTACCAGGAATTCTAGTGCTCGCCTAGTTTCCGCCCCTCTGTGCCTGCGCCTGCGCCTGCTACTTGGCCTGCTTCTGCGCGTCAAGAATCATTGCAAAAGCGGGCAAACTAGGCACCAAGTCGCGCATTTCCTTGAGGCGATCCTGGGCAACAAATAGCTCTTTCGACATCTCCACTGCGGCGTCTTGGGCAGCCTGGGGGTTGTTCAAGTTTTGTTCCAGTTTCTGCACCAGCGGAACCGAGTTGGCCAGCGCATCGGCTGCAGCGACTGCCTTTTGAGCAGCGTCTTGGATTTGCTGCTGCGTCTGTCGGCGGCTGAGAGCCGCAACAGGCTCTGGAGCTCCACCAATGGAGTCAATGGATGCAAAGCTTGCTGCGGCAAGTCCAATGAGGGCGTTGAGGAATATGGCCGAGGTCTTCATATTGGCGGTGAAGTATTGGGAATGTAAATGATTGGGTTTTTTTTTTTTTTTGAGTTGTGATCAAGTAGTGACTGATTATTGAGTACGATTATGAAGAGACTTTTTGGACAAGATGGTTTCTGAAAGAGACTGTAGCGAAGACTGAATGAGGAATTGAATGACTGTGTTGTATTAAAGAGAATTGAAATGTTGACGTTGAATCCGGCTGCTTTAAATATTTAGAGACTGCTCACTAAAAGGTGCCATCTACCGCGAGAACTAGTAAGACTAAGCATGAGCCGGAATTCAAAACACCAGTGGGACAAACTCCTGTCAGTTGCCATTGCGAGACGCAAGTACAATTATGGAACCCATATTGTAGGCCTCTGGAACCACTCTGCTTCTAATTTGCCCATTGTGCTCGAGAAATGTATAAGTCATTGGCTGTGGCAGTCTCAGGTTATTCGACCTGCTCACAATCCGACATCTCGACCCGGAACGCCTTTATCCCGTCCAAAGACTTAATGCAAACTATGAGTCAGTTCTTCTCAAAGCAAAGAGTTTTTCGCAGGCTAAATCTAGTAGTTATCCAGAGCGCACTAGCTACGGTTCGCCAAACACTAGCCTAATTGGAACTAAAATGTCGCATTATGGCCCACTAGCCGTTCGGCACACTCGCTTGAAAAGATGGACAAGATGACACCGGTCATGGGCACAAGGCCAGCATCGTGTCCTTGCGCAGCTCGTCAGCTTGCTCGTCAGCTTCAAGCAGCAGACAAATTGAGCTTTAGAGTAAACATGTGAGGAAGAAACTGCTCTAGTGCTGTCAAGGGCATCGTCAGATCAAGTAGATCGCTGGCTGGTAAAGCATCGCAAAACAATCATAAAGGTGTTTCTTGGCCATGTGTTTCCTCGTCCTTGATATTTCGTGCCTCCAGCCTTGTAAGGCTTGAATGATTCATGCTGTTCATGCTTGTCTTTCAGCCCATTTCCCCACAAAACCCTGTGTTCCTAACCAGCAAAACCCACTAAGACACCTAGTCAAGAGACCCGAAACTGCCGCCCAATTACCAAGTAGCAACCTGTGTCATGACAACCAGCATCCTGTTGTCGTGGACTTGGACAAGTAAAGCTGAGGAGAGAAAAGTCTGAGTAGCTGACTCGACTCCGGCAGTAGATATTTCGGGCATTATGGCTAGTCATAGGGCCTAGGAGGTTTTACGGCAGACCGGCAGGCCGGCAGGCCGCCCAGTCTAGCCTCTGAAGCGGCTCAACCAACCGACAGCCCTGTCTTTCAAGTCGAGATCTCTAATATATAAAGCAGTGCAGTTCAAGCCAAGGACTCAACCTTTACCATCAGCAACCAACTCTATAATTCTATTAGACAATCATTCTTTCCAACTCTCTTCTACATTCCCACTTTCTGTCGTTATAACCACCGTCATTACTCAGACAGCCTTTTTTTTGTTTTCTACCACGTCCATCAAAATGAAGTTTACCGCTACCTTGCTTGCAACTCTGGCTGGCCTTGCCGCAGCCAATCCAGCCGTTCTCTACAGTCGCCAGAACCAGCAAGCCATCCAACAGGCCCAGCAGCTCGCCCGGGTCAGCGCTCAGGGGCTACAAAAATCGGCTGACGAAGCTCGAGCTCTCAGTCAGAAGCTACGTGCTGTGGACGAACAGGGATCCATTGAGGGAGCAGAGAGGCTCGAAACCGCACTTGGCCCGACAAAATCAAACCTTAATCAACTTCGTATCATTGGAGCACAGCAGCTCAATATTGCTGAATTCCAAAGAATTCTTCAACTCAACGAGGCGCAAAAGAAAGCTAAACAGGCGCAAAAGGCCCAGCAAAAGGTCAATACTGGGGCCAAAACAAGCACGGGGGCCAAAGCCAACACAGGTCTCGAGGCAAACACTGGAGCTAGGGCCAAAGCCAACACAGGTCTCGAGGCAAACACTGGAGCTAGGGCCAACACGGGAGCCAGGGCGGGCAACTAGCGCTAAGCTCTGGGCACGTATTGCGGGCGATGCGTGATGGCAGTTGGGTGGCGTTGCGAAAGGCAATCATGTGCTAGTTGTATAGTGTTGAGTCACTCTAGAAGCGGCTCAACGGGCTGGTCCGTATCTAGCTATGTAATAAGTGTTTTTTCATAATCTCTTGCTCTCCTTTTCTCCGTGACTGGTCTTCCAAATAAAAGAGTTCAAGGGGGCAAGCTCCAGCCCGAAGTAGACGACGACTTGTATACAGGCGGCTGTCTTGGCAGTCAAGCTATGGTAAGAGTAGCAGTAGTTCCTCGTTCCCAAAAAGAGGGATCGATTCCCCAAGCGACTCCCACTCTTCGATAGCGACCAGGAACAGTCATAGGAGCACCTTGTCCGTCTTCAAACTCATGGTCCTCGAGGGCAAGCGCGAATGTCCTGAAACTTCCGTCTGAGAACTTTTGGCCATTCATGCAGCACAGCAGCCAGACTACTCTTATGCTTCCAAGCGGGGCACAGGCCTGACAGAGCGGAATATCGTACCGAATCTCGCCCACCTTGGCAGCAGACCCAGTGGGCCCTGGACCCCATAGACTCAGGCGATCCTGAGTATCAGCCAATGCTTCTTGCTTGGAAAATGCTGCGTTGACCTTGCCCTGAATTGTCAGCAAGCCATGATTGACGGCGCCGTACACGTCTGAAGAAGGCTGAAGCGACACATTGACAAGGCTAGGGACAAATGCCGAATCTGGATGGGCATTAAAGGTATACCAGTAGCCATTGACCCAGCTGAGGTAGTGCACTGGCCCCCGTACCGACGCCCACGACCAGCTAGGCGCAAGATATGTGGATGGGCGGCTATGATGCGAAATTCCACGATTGACGTGCCAGTTAGCCGCCCAGAGCAAGCAGTGGGCAAAAAACGACTTCCACAAGCCTGCGCAGTACTCGTCAGACGTGCTTTCAGCTATGGTGCGAGCTATGCCGGAGAAGGCGGGCAGGATGTCTGATTGCTTGGTCAGGGCGCGACTTGTGTAGCGGCTGACGAGTTCAAACCACGATAGCCGCTGCTTAGTCGCGTCGTCGAGCGTCTTGGAGTTGTTGATGGGCTCGCCAAAAGTAGTGGGCCGCGCAGATGACCCACCGTCAAACAGGCGCCCGACATCAAACGAAGCTCCATCGCCCCATGGGAACTCCAGGGTGGCCCAGAGCTCGCGGCACTCCCAGCGAATAGTGTCCTTGGAATAGTGTGCCACCCTGGGTGAAAGCTCTCTTTCTTGAAGAGTCCATCCTCGCCTTGTCAATGCATCTTGTGCCAGCACCTGTCCCACCGGGCTCGAGGCTCTGCTCCAGAGTCGAAACACTTGGGCCGAGCCTGCTGCCTCGGATGCATACTCCATGTCCACGGGTCCGAATGGCCGCATCTCATTGTCCACTTGGCATCCTCCTCGGCCATCTGAAGATGCAGAAGCAGCAATCGTGACATGTGCATTGGAGTAGACCGAAGCCATTTGAGCCGCCTCCCTTTCCCAGTCTTGACGGGAATCCTGGATGATGCAAAGCGAGTCGATCCATACGTAGCCAACTCCAAGGCGTCGGGCAATCTCAATGACGTCTTGAAAGGTCCGTGGTAGGCCCTGAGCCCTAACAGAGGCCCTGTGATTGTTCAGCGTCGCCAGTGTTGTCTTGCCACTAGCGGGCATTGTCAATCCCCAGCAATGGCTCAAGGCAATGTATTTGTTACTTGTTGCTTCCGCATGCAGGTCTGCGCTTTGCACCAGGAAAAGCCTCGGTTTATGCCGAGTGCCTACATCAAGAAGCCGAGTTGGAAGAAACGCCGTGCCCGGTCCAAGGCACTTGTGGTTGCACCGGCAAATATTAAGCCAGCGCTGCAGCAATGCTGCTTCATGTTGGAGGCGCATGCAAGCATCTTGTTTGCCGGCAGCTGGATAGCTCGGCAAGTCACCGCCTAGACGTGCTCATCTATTTAGCCGGCTTGCAACGCTGTTATCAAGACACACTTACTCCACTCTTTGGGAATAGCCATGGCTCGAAAGTGGCCGGCTTCTTTCCATCCAACTCGGACTACTTGCCAGCCAAACTTGGTGCTGCTCAGACGCACGGCATCGCTTTGTTCCCATGGCCTCGCCAAGGCATACTTGCCCGCGTAACGCTCAGTGCTAGTCTCAATGGCTCGCATGAAGAGACGGCATCCCTGACATCCAGCCGAGGCTGACTGCTGCAGCGCCGCCAGGGTAGGCTGGTGGTCGTAGTCGCTTTGATCGCTGCGGCGAAAGCTAAACAGCTTGGCCGGAATACGGCTGCAATAAGAGCAAAGCTCCATGGCGCCTAGTCACCGACACTCTTTGTAGGGTAAAAGAAGGAGGCTTGGCTAGTTTTTCCCCGGCATCATCATGTGAGGCGCACATTTTGGCCAGGCTGACACGACGTGCCGGCTTACACAAGAATAAGCCCGACATACATACATACATACATACATATATACATACATATACATACAGACATATAGACATATAGACATATAGACATATAGACATATAGACATATAGACATATAGACATATAGACATATAGACATATAGACATATAGACATATAGACACATAGACACATAGACACATAGACACATGTACATATACGGCTCCAGCTCCCTCGCGTATTCACAACTCGTGCATCGCACTGGAAGCAAATGTCCATTGCTATGCCATGTCAGCTACTAGACTCCCTTCGCAGACTGCTCCAATAATCCACCCTTTCACTACTATGCCATCTCGGCCACTAGATTCCCCCTCCAGACCGCTCCAAGGGGAAAACTAAGACCACACCAACAGCCCAAGTCGCCAACAAGCCGAGTCATCCCAAAATCACAGCCTCACCGCAACACGTCAATCACGTCATTCGTCCGGGGGATGAAACCGAATCCCCAGACTGCATTCACTTCCCGCCCGCTCCGCTGTCCTCTTGCACCAGTATACCCTAGAAGGGCTGTCACTTGACCGCAGCACCCCTTCGGAGCCCACACATACCAAATCCAAGTCGTCTAGGGGCGGCCCATTGTAAAACTCATGACACATTTGTACCGGCACAAGGTCATAGCCGAGCGAATTAGCCGTATACCATCCAGGCCTCACCTGCATCATCATGTTGCGCGGCCCGACGCATGGGTAGCGATCCATGGGGGCAGAGCAATTCGTCGCCAAGTCTCTATGCAGAATCTCTGCACATGCTGCCTTGTCTCGTAGTGGCGCCCTGTCAATGCCGTTTTTCCAGCCAAGTGTAAAGACGGCTTCGCCATTGTGCAAAGCCCGCATCACCTTGCTTTTTGGGTACTCGCATGTCCCTTTTGGTATACTACCAAAAACCTTGGCGCGTGGGTTAAGCCCATGGTCAAAAACATTTCTCGGCGCCCTTGTCGGCAAAGCTTGCCCTGGCTGCCCTCTCTGGGGGTCAATCGTCCTCCATTCATTCTTTGCAAACTGTATACCCGCAACGTCGCCTCCCACAAGAAACTCGTCGTCATTCCCGTCTCTCTTTTCGAAAATGTTGGCTTCCAATGCCTCTCCATATCGCATCGACTTCTCAGTATTTGTCATGTCAATCAGATCCTCTGGGTGCACTGCATGGCAACCCCAGTCTCTCAGGGGCGGAATATAGTGACACTGCGCCTCCACCTCTTTCTCCTTGCCCTCTCCATCTTGCGGGTAAAAGGTTGTTGCAGCGTTTCGTTTCAACGGGTACCACATTTTGCCGACTGTAACCGATCCGCGACCCGCCAGCGAGAAGCCTCGTACAGGGCCTTGCGGAAGCGACTCTGGATGGGCCACATCGTTGAGTATTGCCGTGATCCATTCATCCTCCCTAACCTTTCTTTTTACCCCAGCCGAAGAGCCAAAGATTCCTGGGCCCCTGGCGTGAATCTCAATCTGGCCCTTTTTCTGGCCTGGGCCTGCAACAAGGTAGAATCCATTTCGTCCAGGCTGACCCGATGCTGGGTATTCCAATCCTCGCATCCACACGTTGGCGTCAATGCTTCGTGTAAACTGATTTGTATTCGAGTTTCCTGGCTTGCAACTGGTTGGATATTTTTCAGGTGCATACCTCTGCGTCTCAATCGCCTTTGCAGTCACCTTCCATACAACTGCACAGTTGTCCGTCATGCCTGATACACACAACACGTCGGCACACTGCGCTGCACTGTCACCGGGCACCCATACTCCTTGGGAGTATTGACCAGAGACTAGAGCACATCCAATGGCAGTTAATAAAAAGATCCAAGAGTATCCATGAGACTGACGTAGCCTCGCCATCGCAACACGTCCTCTGCCGTCACGACACATGCTGGTTTTGCCTCTAGTAGTCGATATCCACAGATAAACTGCCCTGGAATGTTTTTCTCTCCAAAGTTCTGCGCTTCAGTCAGATTCAGCCAATGCCATGAACAAGTTGAACCTCTCAAAAGCAGAAACCAGGCGGGAACAAGCTCATCTTAATATAGCAAGATTCCTATCATTAGACATTAGACCTTTAACAAATTCATCTTCACTTCTTACTTGTACTCTTGTGAAACGTATACTACTTTTAAAAACATTATAACATATAACAGCAAACGCAAACATATAGACAGCCAAGCACAAAGACAGTCGTCATCAACAGGTGCCGCTCACCTCGCCTAGTCCCCAGAGCCTCCAAAGTATCCTTCAACTTTGAAACATTTACAACACTATTCATGTATCCCATCTTCTCTATCAAAGAGACTGAATTGTGTCAAAGACACGTATAATCATGTCTCCGTACCTCCTTTTTTCCCCATAGGCTGGTGCAATCATCACGCCACTTTATATGATCCTATCAACGTATATACATTGATTTTTTCAATATAGTTTTTTTTTAAAGTACCTTTCAATCTAATATACGGTATCCCACGTTCCAAACTCTATACATATTCTGGCTCATACATGTTCTTATTAGACGTGCAATCCTGAGCGCCGGATTGAATCCAGCTTATGTCCCAAAGTCTATTCAACACATATAGGCAAAGCTTATCCTTTCCACCAATCAATGTGCCTGGTTTTTAAAAGGGCCAAAGACATTCCTGGTCTACTAACAGCAGGCCGAGTAATAAGCCTCCTTGAGATTTCATCTACTACATTGTGTCAACTATATTTCACATAGCCATAGCTCTGACGATTAAAGTTTCATTACGGTGTATTCATTTGCAGTATTCTATGTGACATGCTAATTATCACCACAAAACTTGTTTTGCCCGCCATTGGGTCCATCCGCCGAGGCCGTCGTCATCATTTGATCTTGGCTAGAAAAAACAAAAGTAGAGGCAACAAGGGGCCCTGGACAGGCCACAAAAAAAAACAAGTGAGAGTTATGGAACAACGGGTCATAGCCGTGTCCAGGCAGCAAGCCAGACTTCAATCAGCCCGAAATGCGAATATATGCCCCTCGATCAAATCATTAGACGCAATGAAATAAATTATGGCGTTCTGCCTCGTGTCGTGCGTCGCAAAAAGCGGCACTAGCAAAACTCGTCCTTGAGCCCTACCATAAACGCCTTGCCGTGGGTAATGCTGAAAGATGAATAAAACGAATTGTAATGCGAGTAAAAGTAGGCACACTCGACCCTCAATGCTGGTCGGCCAGGGGCTCGTACTGTCGCGTGCAACTAGACTCGCTGTACCGCATCTGCTGGCTTTGCCTTCTAAGCTTCTGCCGCCCGTGGCCTTGACAAGTCTCTGCGTCGCATGGAAAAAAAGGCGCCCATCCGGGGCGCATGCTCAACTTCCAACTCGGCAACGTTGCCACTGGTCGCCAGCTTGTTCCTCAACTCTTGTATTGTGCGCTCGCGACGTTCTTGCCGACGATCGTCAATGGCTGCCTGACTGAGATGGCCAAAGCCGTTGCGTCGCTTGAAACACGTCTCTATAAGTGCATTGGCGTCGAGCATGCGACGTGGCAGCGACTGCACCACGCTAAACATCTCCATTGGGTCCGACACGGCCTTGATCTCAGACTCTCCGGTTTTGAAGATGGACAAGGCTATTCGAAACAATGTCTTGGAGCCCTCATAGAAGAAGACATCCCAGACACGCAGCGTTGTCTCAATGGGCAGGGTGCCAATAAAACAGCTCATGAACCACGCAGTCATGCACAACGTAATGGGGGGTAATCGCTCCGTCGACAGGCCCGGTTGGTTTCGCCGTCTTCGCATTGCCTTTGGGGTCCGAAGTGATTTGCTCGTCGATGGTCTTTGCGCAGGGCCACCTTCCAGCTCGCCGCCAATTTTGTCCCAAACATCGGGCATTGTATCCCGTAGCTCCGTCATCAATACGCCCAAGTCCACTTTGGAGCCCTCAAGACTCATATCGTGTGTTCCAGGGAGATAAATGATGGTGATGACATTGAGAAGCCAAAAGCACTGCTCCTCAGTCTCCACAAAGAGCAGTAGCAAGCCGGCCAGGAAATTAAGGCTCTGGCAATACCCAATGCGTGGATTGTATATGGCAAATGCATGCAAAACTCGACGTAGTGACGAAATGATGGGCGGTTCGCCTTCCAGGCCTGCTGGGCCTGGCCTGCTTCCGTTGCTCGACGTCGACGGTGTCCGAACTGGCGGACTGCTGGCATCGCTACTGGAAGTAGAGCAATGGTACGACGTGGGCTGAAACTGAATATTGTCAGGAAATGTCCGATGGAGATCCCTCTCAATGGCCTCGACGTCGACTTCTTTGGCCTCGCTGCGCAATAGCTTCTCGTAGAGCCCCGAGTGCTTTGCAAGTATAGCGGGACCACCCGCATAGTAGAACCATGCGGCGCCTCTCCAGTCTGGCGGGATGCCCTTGCGCACAAATCGCTTCGTCTTTGCGTTGGCCGGTGGAAAGCGAATGGGGTGGTCTGTCATTAATGAACAGTCTTTGAGGTACGTCACCCACTTTTTGCGTCGACGAGACAGATACTGCGAATAGCCATTGTTCCAGGCATCGTATTGTTCCCTATTGATGTACTGATTTTTCTTCTTAAAACCATAGCGGTCGCGTGAACCTGGATCTTCAGCCTCCAAGATAGCGCTATCGGGGACCGGCCTAGGAGAAGTTGGTTCCGGTTCCCTGGCTGAAGTGTCGAGGGTGGCAGATGCAGGGATTGTCACAATGGCCGTCGACTTCTTCATCTCATGGCTTGCAGAGACAATGGATGGATCAGAGTCAAGAGATTTCCCCGAGTCTCGCTTTTCAGTAGCAAAGTCGTCATCGTCCCCAGATAGGGCGGGAACGGATGAGGTAAATGCAGGGCTGGCAAAGAGCAATTTAGATTTTCGAATTTCTGCGTCGAGCGCCGAGCGGGATGAAGGCATTTGTGCAACGTCAGAATCGGAGGACGGGTTGCTCTCGAACTGAAATTTTTCAGGGGCTGTGGGGATAGGACGGTGAAAGTCTAGGCGAACGCGACGGCCAGGTGCGTCGGCAGCATGTGTTGCAGCGGCTCCGTGGTCGTCTTCGTCATCGACAAATCCTTTTTCATACATGCCCATGACGTCTTCCAAGCTAGGTTCGTCAGGATGGCTGTACATATATAGAGAAGTAATTGAGGTGTCCTTTGTCAAAACACTACTACTTCGTTCCGTCGCGGCGGTGCCGAAAGCAGTCGAGGAACTCAGCTGAGATCTGAAACTGGACCGCGGCTCCTCCCCGGTCATCCAGGGCAGCACCGCCCCACTACCCGGGGGGCCAGGCCAATAAGTATCAATACGCGTAGCGCTTGAAGAGAATGGTAGCCGAACAGCAACTCCAGGAACATTGCGAGGACGAGGAAGCCTAGAGTCAGCTAAACGAGGACCTCGGGGAGGTGAAAAGGCGCCAGCAGATCTGGAAGATGAGACTGAAAGCTGTCTCCGTGTCGAGTGATACAGGAGGGGTGTCCGGGATGTGCCGTCATGTACCAGGTCGGCTGGTGTCAGGTTTGCCGCATTTGACACATGGGTGGTGCGGTCCGTCACATTAGGCTGGCGAATACTGAGCTTCCGGGGCCGAGAAAAATTCTCTACGGCGACTCCTTCAGGCCCGACATGAGACTTGGCAGTCGCGGGCCTTGATGGAGACTTGTACTGAAAGTCGGTATCCGTGGTTTGGGCTGAGCCGAACGCTGGCTGCAAGGGGGGTTGACGATCCGGCCATGCATCCCATCTAGGCAGCTTGGGCGAGGTCGGGCTATGATTGATGAAACGAGGGCTGTTTAAGGGCGAATCCCAGCGCGTGGATATTGCAAGCGGTGAGAGTGAGGGCATCTCTGGTAGCAAGGCCGTGGCCGATGCTTGATGGACTGTCATGGGTGCAGTGGATGGACGGATGCGCGACGAGTAGAGAGGGTCTTGACTCGCAATTCCAGTCTGATTTTGGTCCTGTGCATCGACACGGGAAATGGCCATGGTATTAATGAGGCTGCTGGAACCCAGTGTCGGCCTGACGGCACACTGGGTTCACCAATTCCGAGATGCAGACAATATGTTGAAGGCTAGCGGGTAGCTAAGAGAAGGCCAGGGCCAAGGCGAGTGCCCAGGGAAACAGAAGTATAAGGATACGGCTGTGTTGAGGTCTGGGCCATATCCTGCTCTTTGGTTGGTGTCACGCTCCAGCAGGAGGCGGGCTGGCTATTTGTCGGCACAACGGCATGCGGCCACGGGGGCACACAGCAAGTCTGACTCGAGGCGACGATCGGTTTCGCTTTCCGTTGTCGAAGAGGTCTAAGACGAGGCAGACTCGAGGCAAAACACAAGACGCTGGCTGACGACCAGAGTGACGCTCGAGGGCTTGGAATGAAGGCGATGGCTGCCAGGAATGTAAAGAGGGTCTCGTTTCGCCCACACAAATGGCGGCGACGCAAAAGTTGGGAAAAAATCAACAAAACAAAGCTGGGCGGGCAATGGTGCTGCTTCTAGAGGCGGATCGACGGAGGTTGACGGATGCTGACGGGTGATGGCAGTGCGAGTACAGGAACCGATCCCCTGCTCAGGCGCGCACACAGGAGGCCTGTGCGTGCAATTGTAGTAGTTGTGGGTGCCTCAGACCAGCAGCAAGACAACAGAAGGAACAACAAGGATGACAAGAGCAGGCCAAGATGAACAAGAGCGAGTCTGCAAAGACTGCAAGACTGCAAGACTGCAAGTGCAGAGGTGGCGAGAGGGCGAGAGGGTAAAAGGGAAAGAAAGAAAGAAAGAAAAAGCGTGTGCTAGTGAGGGGGGCAAAAAGACTAGAATATGGCGAGGCATGGTGTATCGAGACCAGTACAAGATTGGATGGCAGCGCTAGTACTACAGTAGAACATGGCCTGAATTGATGCGCCACACCAGAGCCTATAGGCAGGGCTCCACTCCGCTCCAGATGCGCGCAAGGCCTACTGGCCAGGGTGTGCCCGCCTCTAGCAGCAGCGCTCAGCTGGCTGCTACTATCTGCAACTCTGGTCAGTTGCTGACAGTGCATTAGCAGGCCCGTTGTAGAGCTACGTGGGCTTGGCTGTGCTTTGGGCAGACCAGGGGGGTACCCGCTACGCAGACGGAGGGCCAGGCCGCTAATCCCTCCTCGCATTCTTACAGGCGCTATGCCTGCAATGTTTTTCTTCTTTTGTTGCCGCTCATGGTGTGCCTTTGGGCTTGCTGCTCTCCACACCTCTCATCGAGACACCTCTCGTCGAGACACCTCTCGAGAGCAATGGATGCCGCAATCAATTCTTCAATGCAAAGGCAACATTGTTTCGAAACAACAAAACTCCACTCGCCCACACGCGCTCTAGAACCTTGGCTCGGCAGTGACGCATCCAGCTCGGACAGGACCAGAGAGGCAAATGCCTGCGATCCAATAGTGGCAGTCAGTGACGCGCCATGGTCGAAGCGCAGCCGAGCACCATGCATGCCTCTGGAAGCTTGTGCCTTTGTGGCTCGCATTACTACCACCTCCATGGTCATTTACCTAGCACGTCGAGGTGGCTGACTGGGTGTGTCCAATTTCCCGGGACTCGCAGCATCCCAGCAGCCAAGTTGTTGTTTTTTTTCCTCGCTGCCATTTCCGTCTTGTGGTACTTCTTCCTTTTGGCCTACGTCAGTGCACACTCGCTTGGCCAGCTGCCCCAGCTCGACTGCAACTCTTCACCGTTGCCTAGCCCCCTTGTCCGACTCTTGCTCCAACTCATGTGGAATTGGGCTGACATTGGCTCTTGGGCTGACCATGACAGCCATCAGGTCCAAAGACGTTACACTATGCAAGGCACCGCCGCAACATTGGGCCACCCAAACAGGGGCAGCATGCACCACGAGCATAGGTGCATCTGCAAGGCACAGAGCCACTTGTCACGTAGCTGCTAACAAGGCTTGAAGCCAGCAGTCATTCAACCTGTTTCTCCCAGCCTGCACGCCCCGTCGGCACTCAAGCGATTAGCGAGTCTAAGCAGCGCTTGCCTGCCTAGTGCCCGCTTCCTCCCGCGCCCCCTTTGCATCTGTCTTTTATGAAACGCTCGTCTTCTTTGGCCCTCCCTCACATTGACGGGTTTGGGCCATCAGAGGCAGCCTCGTCCACGCTCGGCCCGGGTCGAGGAGGCACGTGCGCTTCAAAATGGCAAAAACAAAAAAAAGCATGTCTTCAAATCACCAGAAACTCGTGCTCTAAGCGGCCAAAGCTCCCGTGCATCCTGCCTTGAGTGGTCTACGGGGTCTACAATGCCCAGTCAAAGCCATACACGTACATATCCTACATACATGCATGCGTATATGCGTGTCTCTTGCTCCAAAGCTACACAAATAGATATACTACATGAATGCTATTATATACCACATTATAAATACATCCCTGCAAAAGCGGCGTTTTTACAGCTAAGCCTCACCTAAAGCCTGCGTATGCACACATCTGCCAGGCATTTTTGCCCTGTCTCTGTCATCTGCACCTTTGCTTTCTTGCTACCACAATATATCAATGTCTCGGCGTTTGCTCTAATCAGCTGCTTCTTGTACCCACTGGCTCGCTGCTCCCAAAACAAGGAATCGTGCATCATAGCCGCGTCAGGACTAGGCGCCTGCCATGTCTTGCCACTGGCAGCAAAGGGTTCAGGTCCACCGCGACGCCTGGAATTCACAACGTCTGTCAATCATGATGGCTACTCGTCACTCCCTCCATCGACTCAGATCCAATGTTTATACTAGCTGTGCGAGGTCGCGCCGTGGTGCTCCAGTATCACTACCCGAGACTGATTTACATGGCCACCAAGATGACTTGATTTGACAAATGCCAAACTCGACGCGTCCATGCCGCGTGACGTCTTTCTCTTCTTCTTTTTATAGGCCACGCAAATTCATTTCTTCATTGACCTTTGAACATGAAAAGACGGGAGCATGCAGGAGCGTATAGATAATCTTGACAGATAACTTTTTCCCTGCGCATCCTCATTTCGGCTCTTGGGAGATCCGTCACCACGCTTAGTGCTGCTTCTTTTTCTCGGCTTCTTTCCTTCTTCACTCCCTTGCCGCCATCAGATACTACATACATCACACGCATGCATATGCCTACCTGTATGCACACCTACTATTACATGTCTCTAGACTAAACCCCAATTCCAGAAATGGTGGCCTTTTGTTCCACCACCAATGCGCACCAGAGTTATTAAGGCGTTTCTACTCATCTATCTAGCGGCGGAAGCTGCACTTGGCGTACCATCTCCCAGTTTAATCGATGCGTCTAAAAAGCTGTGATCCCTTGTCGTCTCCTGATTTGCTGCCATCTGTACGTCACCATCCTGTCACGTCCATTCAAGGGGCGTCCGGGGTAAAAAATCATTATGCTCTCCCCTCCACCTTTAGTCCGCCATCCTCCCTCCACATCCCCCATCGAACAAGTCCGCAATATCGACTCAGACATATAGTAGCTCGTCAAGGTAGATGCAGGGGATCGACTGCATGAGCGCGGTGTGCTGCCGCGGCTTCCATAGGCGCTTGTAGGTCATAGCGTGAGCGCCGACTTTCCTGGTTGGTGCTTTGCCTTGAGGGGCTTTTCGTTAGGACACGGTGCTGGGTTATGTTGCCCCTGAGGGTCCTCATAATTTACATCCTACAAGAGCTAGTAACTTCCGATGACTTCCCAATCAATTCCTTGTCCTTGTGAGGCATTGTAGTACCGAATCAGTTTTCCTGGATATATAGCATCAAGTATCGAGGTTATCGGCGTCGTAGAAGAATGTCTCGCCCCTGATCCTCTCGGAAAAGACTGAGCAGTGCGCGAGCCCATACACTCCTTGAGGTTTCTACTGGATGTAGATATCGAGATCTCGCCGTCTAACAGGATGTCGAGTCCGAATTCGACACAAATCGAGCACCAAGGGGTAGCGCCCTCGCTCCAGCACTTATGTGCTTAACAAGCCAGAGCATTAGGATGTCGAGGCTAATTGCACATAGCGATTCTTGGGCTTTGTACATCCTAACGTAGTCTATGCAAGACACAGCTAAGGAGTTAGTTTCATGTACAATTGAGAGAAATGCCACTCACCTATCTGGACGCCATATTGGGCAGATAGAAAGCATCACACTCTTGGTCAAAGTCGTGTTGATCTTCAAGGGCGGCTGATACCACTCATACAAAAAATGCACTTGATCTGCGCTTACGTACACCTTTATCAGTTCAAGAAACAACAGACTTTTAGTCCCGCGAGTCCAACTCGGACCGGAAATAAAAGTGGTTGCTACAACACCAACATGCGCTTCTGAAGCAACAGTCTTGATATTTCAGCAGGCACTGCGTTTGAAACTGATTCTGATCTCCTATGTCATTGCGAAAGTGCGGATGAATTTGGCAAGCTTCTCTGCACCTTCAAGAGGAACAGAATTGTAGTTGCTTGCTCGAATTCCTATGCGACACTCCCAAGTCAGTACTCGGATCCAGGATAAAATTACAAAAAATAAAAAAAATAAAAAAAAATCACAAGTTTGTGAAACGCTCTGCAAATGACATACCGCCCATGGAACGATGTCCCTTGAGCCCAGTCAGCCCCTGGGCTACACCCTCCTGTAAAAAGGCTTTTTCGGAGGCATCAATATCGCCATCTTTGGTAACTCTGAAGCAAATATTGATACGCGACCGTGCTGCTTTATCAGGGATGACTTTGTAGATGTCAGGAAAAGCCTCAATCGCATCATAAATCAGTTGAGCCTTTTTGTCAGTTACAGCTTCTTGGCCTTCAACCTTGTTGGGATAGGTCTGTAATAGCTTCTTGAGAACTTGGCCCGCAACGTATACACTATCCATATAGTCAGCATTCGTCCAAACCAAGATTGTTTGACTGAGCAATTAACTTACTCAAAAATACTCAGTGTATTATAAAGGCTGTTGTTCTTGGCAATGGTCTCATACTGGAAAATGATGGGGGGCACCGGTAAACCAAGATGCCTCATCAAGGTCGTGGAAGGCTGAGATAATACAGGGGGGAGGAAGCTCTTCCTGATGATAACGACGGTAATACCAGTCACTCCAAGATTCTTCTGGGCTCCAAAGAAGATTGCTGAAAATTTTTCCACTGGAATCTTTCTTGTAAGGATATTCGAACTCATATCGGCAACAACAATTGGGCCCTTTCCATCAGGCCCCGGCTCAAGAGACTCGGGAAGTGCAGGAAATTCAACTCCGTCGACCGTCTCGTTGGAGCAAAAGTAGACAAAGGCTGCATCTTTGGATAGTTTCCAGCTGCTCTCATCCGGAATTGTTCCAAACTTGCCGCCGTTTGTCTTTCGGGCATCCGCCGCACTTACGGGAAACAATAAGTCAGTATACTAATCTCGGCTCCCATCCAAATAATGTCTTCAATATGCCATTTGTTTATAGGTGATGGGAGAGACAAAACAGGCGCGGTGGATCTTTAACTGACATGTTGACGTGCTTGGAGCCCAGCAGACGCTCGCCTTCAGCTGATGCTTTCTGTGACCCTTATAAGTAGAGCAAGTTAGTTTGCTATTCTTGATATCTAGAACCTGCGCTAGGTTGCGAGAAGAGTACAAGAAAGGGTAGAATTTGGTCATCATACAGCCGCCGGTAACAAGGTAATCCATCTTGAGATCATTCTCCACGGCTTGTTTGAGTGTTTTCAACAACTCAGGGTGATCGGCGGGATCGCCTTGGATATCACCAAAGATCTCTTTGCACTTGCGGGCAACCCAGGCGCCAGCAAAGTTATATACAGCGGCAGAGAATTGTCCCTAACGATTTGAGCTTAGTATTGCTTCTCTAGTATAGATAAAGTCACATACTGTGCCACCGCCTTGCATGAAGAGAATCTCATAGTCGTCTGGAATATCAAGACAGTTGGCGAGGTCAGCTTTGGCTTGATTTATGATATCGGTTGCTAGCTGCGAACGGTGAGAATGTTCAGCGACTACACGGAGAGCCCAAAGGTCAGCATGACTCATTCGTAGCAGCTGGGAAATAGACCAAGATGAGTCGTGGGAATATGCTAAAAGAGGGAACGAAGCAATATGGGAGCTCCATACCGCCTAGGCCAGTTTCATTATAATCAAGAAGAGCCTTGGCAGCTTTCTCGAGGACATCAGTAGGTAGCAGGGCTGGACCTGCACCAAAATAGGTGATTTCAGATCTCGAGGGCATGGTGCCTCTGCTGGTCTAGACTCGAATGTGTTGTTGGAAACGGTGGATGATAAATTTTTGGAGATTTCTTGCTTTTGTCGAGCCGAGGGCGATATCTGAGGCGATGCACACCAGCAGGCGGCGCAAAACTGCAGCGCAATTCGAGAACACAGTGAGAGGAAGCGATGGCACAACTCGAGGCCACAAGGAAAGGAGATGGCGGCGGAGAGACAGTCGAGAGTAGAGTCAAAGACCGAGATGTCGAAGAGGGAGTTTTTGTGGAGGCTATCGCATTGAATGCCCAAGGGCTGCCCAAAGTCGCTTGCAGGGATATAGGCCAATCAGCAAGCGATGCGCTTCGAGGCACTACATCATGTCATTGGTGAGCCTCTCTGTACTTGAAGCCCTGGTAATCCGACCGGCCATAAGTCGCAGGACGCAACAAGTTGATTTTTAGCTATAACAATGACCCAAGAGTCGACAATCTCCTGTTCAAGTGTTTGTATTTTAAATGTCGGAACTGCGCTGGGGGAAGGGATGCCCGCTGTGCGACCGGCCCCATACAGACAGGTAAAAAGTAGTACTTGAGCCATTTAAGCAAGCTATGATGGACGAAATAATGACTCAATTCCGATATAGGAACAAGATTTTGCCCAAGTCTCGTGGTCAAGACCTCTACCTATCCAAGCAGCCAAGATGACACTTTGCAATCTTGAACATGGAGTGCTACAGAGAACTCCATGGTTGCGCGTCACGGCTGCGAGACGGGTACAGGGTAATGCACAAAACCATCACGTGATGCTACCGGTGATATCATGTCTCGTCTTTTATTCAGTCATAACCGACCGATCCGAGAATTTCGATACTGGATGAAGCCGAGCCGCGGCCGGTTGACATTATGGCGCATATGGCGCATACATGTCCCCAGCAACGAGGCTTCCCCTCTAAACCCGGTACCGCGAATACTTGGCCGTCTGTAAGTTTTTATGCATCCGTTTCCGGAGAATAGGATGGCGAGGGTGCGTCGGATAACCCCAGGCCTATCAACGGCAAATCTTCGGTTCCGTGGCCGAGACAAAAAAAAGAGTGCAAAAGAGGGAGGCTTTTCTGAGAAGCAAGGAAATGCCTCTCTCCCTTGCTAATAAGCAGGGCCAAGACAGAGAGGGCTCTAGCAAAGACGGAAAACCGACGTCAGCTTTGTTGATGCCGACACACCCCATGGGCGAGGGACGGCACAAGCTCCGATGGCACGCTGCACGCCCCCCTTTCCGCTTCCCCAGCCATCCGCCCAGTCAGCCACTCAGCCCGACATCCAAGCCATCCGCCGAAGCTCTTGCTGGTTCTTTGACTCCACAACCAGGGCCAGCGGATGAGGGGAGCGAGGAATGGGGACATGGGAGCTCCCAAGCGGCGTCTCCCAGCCACGTCCTCTCGAACCAATACGTGCTTGCTTTGCACGAAAAAAAAATGATGCAAAGGCATTGTCGATCCGACCTGGGGGCCCTGAACACCTGCTTGCAAGTAATAGCGGCCATTATTGGAATACTACTAGTAGTATCCGTAGTAGTAGCAGCTTGAAGCATCCTTGAAGCATTACTCGTACCTCGTACCTTGGCTGGGTGGTGGTGGTGCGAGGTCTGCGTCCCGCCGGCGAGGTACCTTGCCTCTACTGAGTCCCCTCCCTCTCTTGCTTGTCTCTCCCTGCGCTCTGACTCTAGGTCCTACGTATAGCTTTTTCTAGCTTTGTATGCTCTCTTCCGCTCAGTGCTGTCCTTTTCTCTCCCCTTTTCTTCACTTGCATTATTTCTGCATCCTGCCAAACCGTCTGCCTTTTTTAGTCTCGGGTTTTTGTCGTGAAGGCTCAATTGCTCTCTATTAAATTCCGAACCATTGTCATGTCTTCCCGCAAGAGAAAGCAGGAGGAAGAGGAGGAGCTCGTCTCCCTTCCCGACGAAGAGGATGGAGAAGAAGAAGAAGAGTAAGTCGCCCGTCTAGAGATTGAAGTGCGCTTTTCAGAGTTTAATGCGCGCGTGCTCAATGCGCAAACAAATGGTTTTTTCCCTCTTTCTCTCTTGTTTCCTTTATTTCGTTCTTCTCTTCTTTTTTTTTTTTAATTTGTCTGGACAGGTACCATTGTCGCGACATTAATCAGCAGTTGACAAGCGTGCGCTGACATGAAAACATGGTCAGATATGTGTCGAGCGGCGCGGATGACATTGACGACGAGGAAGACGATGACGACGAGGATGCTGAAGATGCTGAAGATGCTGAGGATGCCGAGGATGCAGCGGGCGAAGGAGAGGACGAAGAGAACGAAGATGGTGCTACGAAAAAAAATGGCGTCAAAGGTAAGCTGTCACTGCTCACGTGGTATGGTCTCTGTGTCTAAAGCCTCTTCTTCCTGTTTGCGATAGATCAACAACCACCCGCCAAGAAGCGCAAGACAGACAGTACTGCTGCTGAGGAAGCGGCCGACGGCGAGGCTGCTGACGGCGAAGAGGACGCAGAGGACGATGAGGAGGAGCAAGACGTCGAGGAGGAGGATGAAGAGGAAGACGCTGCAGCACAAGACGATGACGCTCCAAGCAAAAATGTCAAGGCAGCTGATGCAGCAGCCGATGCGGACGAAGCTACCGAAACAGCAGCAGCAGGAGGTGATGGCGAGGAGTAGTGCAGGGCGCTTGTCGATTTTGAATCTATTCACATCTGGTCAAAGTTATGCACTGATTTGGACTTGTTTGGGCGGTATTTGTCGCAAAGGCGGCCATTGCCGGGCCGGGGCATGTCACCTGGGTCTATCTGGACCTTGTCCTGTTTAGATTGATGAGGCTGACACGATGGCCCGGTTGCGATGCGTGCCTATGTCCTACTGAATCCAATAAATACAAGTTGCATTGGGTCGATTGCGGTGCTGCCAGAGACGTGACTGATGGAAATGACTGCTTGCTGCATCATCATGGCAGGTATGCGGGGTTGATGTTGGATTGGGCGGTGACGTCTTTGAAGTCTCCGCATCTGCCTCCAACGTCTGTGGCATGTCCGTCTTGTCCTACTAGTCATTGGACATTGCCATTTGAGCGCCATACACCTTTTTAATTACCCATCTAACATTGTCTTTATCTAGGGCGAGTGCTCGCGGCCATAATGGTCTAGGTTGAGTTTTCGATTGCCGAATTCAAGAGCGTGGCGCGTGCTACTCTTCTGATCTGGGGGAGAGGGCTTGGCGATGGAACACCAACTACTACTCTCAGCAGGGGACGAGGCAGTCTCAAGGGTAGTATTGGATGGTGGAGGCACAAACGTCGTGGGATTTTATGCCGAGGTAGCGCGCGTACCACGCACTCGTGACGGCAATGTCGCTGCACGTCAAGACCAAGTGGTAAAAGTCTTGGACTGGTGCCAGCGGTATATTCGCCTATTCCATAGTGCTTGGAAGTATCCGTATTATACGACCCGGTTGTCCGGTTGAGCATCTCGGACGGCTCTTTTCGTGCTCTACGCTCTCTAAAAAATAAAGAGCTTGATTGCGGGGCCACCTATGTCTAGTATAGAGCTGCCTATATATGTATAGATGCGCACTCTACGCCTAATACTACCTCTATCGACCGCCCTAGTGGCAATTTAATATAAATGGGAGAATAGGGAAACACTATAAGTATACTAATGTATACTATCACTAGTTTCCCAACGACGAGGCCTTAATTCTGACGATAAAGGTAATAACGATATAATTTATGAGTATTGCTAATAGTAAGGTAATGGGGACTTTTTAAGTACCTCAATATAAAATCTTTTTTACTATAGCTCTATACTAGATATAGATGACCCCGTAACCAAGCCCTCTGTTTTTGTCTAGCTCTAGCTTTGTGACTCGATGCCTTTAAACATGTGATACTAGTACTCTGCCTCAAGAGATTCTGGACTGTGCTTATGAACATGACTATCCTCAGACCTGCAAACTCCAGGGCATGAAATGCAATTGTCATGAATTTGACAAGTTTGGCCCTCAGGACAGCCTTTGCCACCGAACCAAGAGCATTCAACTGTTCGTCTTTCTAGGTTAAGCGTAGGCTGCGCGGCAATGACGCTGGAAAAGATGACAATGAGAAGCAATTTGGAGAACATTTTGAATCTCGGGGCGACAAATAGAGTCTAAAGTGTCTTAATCAGCGTTTGCTCTTTGATGTCCAGCAATTCTGAGGACTCCTTGCTTCCCGACCTCGGGCTATGTAGGAATTAAGCTGTATGTATCAGGGATTTTATACTGTTGCGCATGATGAAGAGCGCCGTGAGACCGTGAGGACTTGAGGGCCTTATATCCATGATGCTCGGGCGAAGGATCAGTCTGAGTCTTGGCAAGATGAACTCTGCTCTCCTTTTACGTTATCAGTAAACCCTCCAACCGCCCCCGGCGTCGGCTATGGAGCTTTAGTTTCGTACTCTGGAAGAAAAAAATATGCCAAGCGATTAATGTTGAGGCGCGTCTATAGCGAACCATTACCATGTTTTGGACGGGGACAAGACTGTATAGAACTGTCAAAATGGAGGTGCTGGGGCCTTGATATCATCGCCATACATGTGGTCATGTCCTGACTGGTTTTTCAAGACGACTTGGATGCGTAAATAACAGGATAAGTTGAGATTTCAAACGGAAATTCTCCCTGTTTGTTTGGTCTAGCGGTCAGTAATGTATGAGTGGGGGTTTTGAGGGTAGATATTTGATGTTTGTCTCTTCGACACTGTCTCTCTGACTATGGTGTGTTGGCCGTTTCAACTTGAAGAAGGTATTCACATTATGTATCTTGATTTGCGCTTTTATGGGCCTTTTAGCGACTTGTCCCCACGTTGAATATTGTGACATGGAAAATAGGCCGGGCTGGGAAACTGCATCCTTGTCTGTTTCTACTCAGAGGGCTATTGATCAGGCTGACATGGTTTTGTTACCCAGAGTCGACAATACCACGATGCGCAACAAGGGCCATTATCCCCCAGCCATCAGAATTTGTTGGGACTCTTGGGCCTTTTAAAGTTAGGCACCGTTATTAGTTTCCTAACAAGCCTACTTAGTTTTTTCCGAGATGCCTTGGATCTATATAGGGAAACTATATCTGGAAGAAGGCGAAACTCGGGCAACTATCATATTCCTCACGTCTTTAAACTATATGGCTTGTTTAATGCAACCGGCTAGATCTTGCTCATAATTGACAACCCAAGCAAGGCTAAGGGACACTAGAAGCCGTTCCAAGTCGACAGCCGTACAAACGCGAGTTTTTTACAGATGTAGATATACTATGAGTAGTTGTTTATAAGAAATTATAAAACAATTTATCAAGGGTAAATGCTCTTGTTTTAAAACTTTGTTTTATAGGAGTTAGTACTGATACGTATTGATGGTGATATAATAAAGGTAAAGGAGCAGATATATGAGCGACCTGCAGTAAATCTTAGCAATAAAAACGATGCTTTACGTAACTCGACTTTGATACATGATGCAGAGGGTAGTATTTTGTAAGCCAAAATGTTGGACGCTTAGAGATTGCGGGCATGTAATTGAAAAGACGTTGTTTGAACTCGCCTCTTTTGATCAGGGGGAGAATGGCGTCTCCCGAAATCTTGGACACTTGCAGTCAACGCTCGGTTAGCAAGGGTTTTTTATAAAGAGTGAGGCTTGGTTGGGTCCAGCGGCAGTTGTCCTTTGGAACTTTGTGCACGGACTTTGCCGATAATAAAAGCGCCCCTATCTCTCACATTGTGTCTGTCTGGCCTCAAAAGTAGAAAAAGTGTGTGGAGCTCAATCTCTCTGTTCACATATACGTACGTACGTAAACGGTATGCACTGTGCAGATGGCACTGTGGCGAGTGCGGCTCCACGAGACCCAGGCTCAGAGCCTCAGTCCATTGGAGGGTTGGCGACGGGAAGAAAAGTCGAGTCGACTCATGCACCGGGGCTAGGTCGTCGGAGGTTTTTCCCCCTTGTGCACCACAGTCCTTGACCAGGCGCCCAGTCCCTCGACTCGACGAGCAAGGAGGAAACAGGCAGAGCAGCCAAGGCAAACAAGTCGTCATGCTGCGACTGCGCCAGCTCAGCACCATTTTGGTGGCAGCCAGCGCGGTGCTGCTGCTCGTGGCCATTGCAAATCGCATGACGGCCTTTGCGCGGCTCTTTGGAAAACACGCGGGCGTTGCGCTGACGCAGACTGAGATTGCCCTAGCACACAACTTGACGCAGCCAGACGTGCGGCTCGAGGTGGTGCCGCGCATCATTCACCAGATCTACCATAATTGGCGCGACCCGGGCAATGAGACGCTGCCGGCGGATTGGGAGGAGACGAGGCAGACGTGTGTGCAGCTGCATCCGGACTGGAAGTACGAGGTGCGTTTGCTGCGTTTTGCAGTCTGGTCGACGCGGTGTCCAAAGGCTCATGAGGCTCATGAGGGTCATGTGTGCAGCTGTGGAATGAGGAGCGCTCGCGTCACTTCATCGAGACGGAGTATTCGTGGTTTCTCAGCACCTACGACGCCTTCAAGTATCCTGTCCAGCGCATCGATGCCTTGCGCTACCTCTTACTGCGGCACTATGGCGGCATCTATATTGACTTGGACAATGTGAGTCGTCTCGCCTCTCTCTGCTCTTGGCCCTGGCCCTTGCCTCTCTTGGGTCCCTCTCCCCTCTCCTCTCTCCCCTCCCCTCTCTCCCCTCTCTCCTCTCCCCTCGAGTCCATGAATGCTCTAGGCAAGCTAACCCTGTCCTTCTTCACAGGGCTGTCGCACGAGCCTCGAAGCACTCCTCTATTTCCCCGTATGGGTCACGGATGGCGGTCACGGTGCCCTCAGCAACAACATTCTAGGTGCTGCTCCCCAACACCCGTTTTACATTCTCGTCACCGAATCAATGCAGCGCTACGCCTGGAACTATCCACTGCCATACATCACCATTAGCTATGCAACGGGCCAGTGGTTCGAGACGGACATGTGGCAGCAATATCATGCCCAGCAGCCCGCCGGCTCGCAACCCCTTACGCGCGTCATGATGGACATGCGACCAGGCTCGTCGCCTTGGATCTTTTTTACACACACGCGCGGAGGCAGCTGGGACAATTGGGACAACCACGTCTTTGCCTGGATTGGCTCCCACTTGCTGGTTGCCGTCGTGGCCATTGCTGCCGTGGTGGCTGTTGCGTCTGGCATGGCAGTTGTGGGACTGCAGCTCTTGAGACGCATCTGTCTACGACCAAGAGGCTACAGGTTGGTGGGGAAATGAGTTTTTCATCATCATCATGGCTTGCATGCCGTTTCTTGCTATACGTACATGACTTGGCATTTGCATCAGCGTTTGGCATAAAGCGCATACTACTATCATCATTCCATCTATTCTTATCCTTCTGCTGGCTTTGTATTAATTTTTTTTTGAAGACAACAAGAGTGCCAAGGTGGCCGCGGCAAAGGTACTACGGAGTACACGAGGGAGAATCCTGGCAAGTCTAGGACCGAGGTGGACTTGTGCACAGTTGAAACACCTACGTATCCGCACTGTAGCACTTCATTTTGTGGTCCACCCAGCAAGCAGTCTGTCATGACTGACTTTCACAAGACAATGCCGCGCAGAGGCCGCGGTGCCACTCGTGCCAAAAGAGGCCCAACGAATAGAGCCACTCGCGACACAAAAAACGCGACTTGGCATGACGAAGGCGAGGCAGCAGACCAAACCGCTGAACCGCAGATTATCGCTCGTCAGGAACCCCAACGAGGAAGCGTGAACAAGCTGGACGACGACTACGAGCTAGACGACGCGAATGCAGATCAAAATGTACAGCACAACTTGGACAACGTAGACAAAGAAAAGGAAAATAGAGACGAGCAAGATCAAGACGACGATGACGATTATGATGACCTACCAGACCAAGATGGCCAAGATGGCCAAGATGACTACCAAGGCGACGACGACGGCGCAAGCTCAGACCCCGACCGGCGGAACAATAGCCAGGCGCATTACCTCGGCCGCGTCATTGGCCGCATGGCTGGAAACACCAAGACCAAAGTTTCCTCCCTCTCTGCCGTGTCGTATCGCCCGCTAGAGCCAGTGGTGCCTGACAACCACCATGTCCGGCTATACATGGGCCCCTATGATCGACACATGCGCGGACAAGCACTGCTGGCGCTATGGTACGGCCCGGAGCGAGAAGCAATACAGCTGGCACAGCAAATTTTGACGCGCTGGATTGGATGGCCTTTGCTTCCGCCTGCCGAGACTTTGGTCAACTGTGCTGAGTCTGAAGGGCCAGAGGGCGCGGCTCAGACTTCAGCTTCATCAGCCATGTGGACGCCGTTGCTGGCACAGAGACTGGTGCCACAAGTAGCGGCGTGGAAGAAGCATCTCGGAGCACAGAGGAGTCGCATTCTCACGCCTTTGCAGGCAGCGCCGTATGAGCAGCCTCGGCGCTTCTTGCAGGTCTTGGTTGGGCCCGCGGCACAGCAGAGAGTAGTGAGTATTGGTCCTGGAGATGCATACACCTTGTCGCAGCCGGGGATTCCGGTACAAGACAATGGTCAAGACTCTTATCCGACAGGGGATCCGAGGCAAACAGCTACTAATGGCAGCCCAACAAGTCAAGGCACTAACAGCACAGAGTCCTTGCCGGCGGGCTGGATGCTAGACACTGGTGGCATCGTCACTGGCATGGATTGGGCAACTTGTGGCCCTTTCAACAGCCCGCAGACGCAGCTCCTCGCTCTCGCCGTCAGCCCGCACACCGACCAGACCTGCTCAGGCGACTACGAGGTCCAACTTGAGCAAGCCGACTTTATGCGCCACGGCACCGTCCAACTGTGGGAATTCACGGCCCAGGTGGACTCGTCTGCATCTCTCCGGCCTGCGAGGCGTGTGCCGCGACGACAGAGGACCTTGTGTTTTGACTCGGGTCGCATCACAAGGCTGCGTTGGAGCCCGGCGTGTAATCACTTGGCCGTCATCTGCGGCCACGGCAGCGTGTGCATTGTGGCTGTTGATGTTGAGGGTGGGGCAGACGGCGTCTACGGTATGTTGCCCCTCTAGAGACTGCAAAGTTAGATTTTCAGGGCTTCATTTTTCAGGCTTGATTTGCAGAGCCCGCCAGCTGATGCCAAGCTAGAAAAGATTGAGCAGCCGCTCGTCACGCTGTGTCTGGATAATGAAGACTGCATCAAGCCTACATCCCTGGCCTGGTCGTCGTTTAACCGCCTCGTTGTCGGCTACTCGGACGGCTCCATTGCTCTATGGTCGCTCCATCCCACCCGCCTCCTCGGCCGCCACGCCGTCCACCACAACCACGTTGTCAACCTGGCCACGGGATACCCTGCCATGCCCTATCTCGTCGCCTCGGTGCCCCTCGGCGGCAGCGCCAAGCTCATTGACCTGCGGCAGCCAAGCTGCGAGACGACCGAGGTACAAGCCAAGGTTGTCTGTCTTCAGCCCAATCTACTAGCATGGAGCGACCATTTACTCGGCTTCTTCTCCATCTACCCATCGCCCAACCCGCTAAACACCATGGTTGCCTTTGTCTCGCACCGCTTCTTCCCCATGGCGCGCCGCGTCTTTACTGGCGAGAGCTGGCCGTCTTGTCTCGCCGTCGGGCGCACTCACCCCTTTCTCCTCGTCGGCGGACACGACGGCTCCCTGCTCTGCTTAAATCCTCAGTGCGAGCTCTTTCGCCGTCGCCCATGCACCCAGCGTCTACGACTATTCCAGCACCAACACCGGCCCGCCCGTGACCAGGGAGCATCACGAGGCGCAGCACGCATTTTGCAAGGCTTTGGCGTCGAGCAGAACCGCCACCTAATTCCAGAGGTCAAGAATAATGCGGGAAAGCGCGCTGCCACCAAGGCAAACAAGGATGCCAAGGTTGACCAAGAGGCAAATGCGGCTGAAGAGGAAGCGGGTGAGCAAATGGATCCCAGACGGGGCATTGTACACGAGCCAGGGACCAGGATTACGGCTGTGGAGTGGAATCCAAATGAGGGATATGGATGTTGGGCTGCGGCAGCCATGGCTTCAGGCCTGGTACGCGTCTTGGACCTGGGGCTCCATGACCAAGACTAAGTGTCTACTACTAGTACAAGGTGTGAATCGCGGCACATGAGCAGACTTGGCCGTGCTTGCGAGTGGCGGGAAGGGTATAAGTGGCATCAAAGTTTTTCGTTACCCACACAAACTCTACGACTTGGATTCCTGCGACGATGCAACCACGTTAGCCAAGACTACGCGCACACATGTAGAATCAATATTGCAGAGCTTTTGTCTACCGCCGCGTTGGCATCATCTTTTAAAAAAAAAGACTGCTTATCGAGTTTCTCATGTAATGTGACATTGGGAACCGAGAACATGATGGTGATGGTTGAATGCCTTGACCATGCCATACAAGTGCGTTGCAGCAGCCATGACGACCAAGACGTGAAACAGTTGATGTGAACTCCCCCAAACATCAAACTTGCCTGGATTGTTGCGCTCCGGCCACCGAGACTGTCCAAGTGGAAGTAGTCAGCATGGTTGGAGCAACAAACAGCAGTATATCGAGGAAGCTCACTGCATAGAGTACTGCACCAAAAATGTACAGTGCGCCCTGGGCAGCAACCCAATTGATGCTCATGCGTACCTGGAGCTCCTCGTAGCCGTAGAGCTTGAGGCCATGAATGCCGGGAATGACGCCCGAGATACCTAGACCGATAAACATGCAGGCGCGGTAAGCACGCCATTCCGAGGTTCGAAAGCGCTCCAGCCATGCCACTGCGACGCAGCCAATGCCTAGAATACAAATCTTTTTTTTTTTTTGGGCCCCTCTCAAGTCAATTAAAACGCCTCTAGCATGGCATCAAAGACGCCTAGATGGAACAATTGTTTGACTTACTAGGGCAAGGTATGCTGTGAATAAAGTTGGCTCGCAAAACAAGCCATAGTACAATACAGGCACATTACTGCCCACAATGAGCGCCACAATGCCAGTATAGTCGAGTTTATTGCCCCAACGTGCCACCGTCTCGCTATGGTCCATGACGGCGTGATACGTGGCACTCATGCCGAGGCACAGCACTGCACCGCTGGCAAAGCATGCAAAGACAATGGCGTCGCTAGAATTGGCGGGGGCCACTAGTATTGCATGGCGATGCGAATGGTAGCAGTACAGGGCAGCGAGGCCGAGAGCGAGTGCTGACAGGGCGGCTAACAGATGTGACCAAATATTAACCGACTCATTGTGCAGATACGTGAGAGAGATCAGAGCGTCGCAGTAAGAGGCACGAATGGGACGATAGGCAGAGCGAATATGAACATTGTCGCGACGCCAGGCTGGCAGGTCGTTCCAGAGCACGAGGGCACGCTGTTCAACGGCCCTTACTGTGGCCTTGGGCGATAGTGGCCGACGTCGTTGGCGTATCGCGCCGTTAGGCTGGGATGGCGTCATGGCAACGACGTGGCAATAGATGAAGAAAAGACGCAAGGCATCGTTTCAACGCTTGGGGGAAAAAACTAGCCGACTCTAGAAAAAATGGAGAAACAAAGATGTCTTATCAGGTAAAAGAGAGTTTCAAGATTACAAAATGTTAGTACATAATTGCAAGGGCAAGGGCAAGTAAGAAGCAGACAGCTTCAGCATTCGCATGCCGTGATGATGGATTCGCCATTTGCTGGGAGAGATTGTTGGGAGAATCATGTGACTTTGAGGTTCCTCGCAGCTGCCACTAAAAATGGGCCCGACTCGCCCAAGGAGAGCTGAGACGGTGTGCTCTTATTGCTCTTATTATTTTTCTTCTATTCTCTCCAAACATTGACGCCAAGATGGGCGTGCTAGCTCATGACTTGTAAAAGATAATATACTGCTCAAGGCGGACATCAACACGGCACTTTGTCCCAAAGCATTATATGTGCCGGCAAATTTGACTTTTGCCACGGGAATTGAAAGCCGCACAAGAAGCTCATGCCGCGGAGCCTACAAGACCAAGAGAGAGGTGACGATGACGGTCATGGTCCATTTTCAGCCAGCCAGCCGGGCAGCACACAAGGCCACATCGGCTAGCTTCATCACAGCTGACTTTTTTCGCAAGAGGGCGCCGCACATTGGCCGCAAGTCGGATGGGTCAAACGGCATATAAAACTCCTTGGCTAAAAGCATCTCATGAGACAAAGATGAAGACTATTGCCCGGCAAAGAGCGTCACATCAAGCGCGCCACACAGTCGCACCCATGTTGCCAGATGTCAGGTGTAAAGGCGGCGCTTCACTTCTTACCGCTCTTCTTGATTCCCTGCGTTCCAGTATTAAGGGGCCCTTTACCACCAGCCTTGGCTGCCATTTCTTTGCGCGCCTTTTCCTCTGTGTCGAATCGAGACAAGTTAGCCAAGGGGCGCGGGATTCGTATGAGTCGCAGATGGGGAGACAATCGTACCGGCGCGCTTCTTTTCCAGATAGGCCATGTCATCGTCGTCGAGATCTTTGGGGCCCTTTTTGGGTTGCTTGAGAGGCTTCGCCTTGCCGCCTGCATTTTTGGTTGGTCGACCGACATGTTAGCGCAGAACAGACGGATGGGCGACATGACTTGCCCTCTCTGTTGGAGCCACCCATGATTGCAGGTGCAGGGTAATGCGCAGTCAGTGTAGAGTGGGCGTCGCTGCGGTGCAAGAGTGGAATGACCAGCCACAAACGCGATGCAGTCGTAAAATTTTTGACATAAGTCGCGTGCCGAGGCAGGAAATAAAAAGTACAAGAAGTATGTTCGTGTATAGTAAAACTACTAACTACTAGTAGTAGTAGTAATACGCCAAAAATCTGCGTGCTTCTACCCTATATACGTACTCTGCCCAGAAGCGTCGTCATGTTAGGTAATCGACCCCTTTTGGCATAGTCGCTGGCCCCAGATTCTCGAGAGATCGGCAGCTGCTCAAAACCTCGTTTTCCGGCTGCCAGCTACCTTCAGCCTCGACACCCATCTCCTGAAGCCGCCGTTTCCACTTGATCCAACATACCACTCGGATTCACACCTTGGAGTTCCTCATCGCCCATTCGCCCGCTCTGCATGGCCCATTACACGCGCCTCGCCCTCCTCTCTGTGTCCTGTGGCGTGTCGTGACTTGTCTGCCTCATCGCCTCAAGCCGTCAAGCTGTCTACCCGCTCTTTTCTATTCCAGTGCCCCCATCCCCCGCTTCAAAAGCAAGACACTTGTCTGTACTGGCTCTTCATCATTTGCCTCAAATGACTTGTTTCTAGTCCTCTTCAATTCCACGCACTCTCTGAGTCGTAGCATCCGGGAGACACGCGTTGAGCCTCGCCTGGTCGCTTTGCTTGAGCCTTTGCCGAGATCTCGCTCACCGGTTGTACTCTACCTTTGACCCGCGCGTGCCTTCACACTCAATAGAAGGAACGGCTTGCTGACACTATAACTGCATCCCACCCACGTCCAAACTCCAAAAGACATCATTCAAGGAGTCGCCATGTCGTCGAGTCCGGACGAGGGAGAAATCCGCTCCGACGCATGCGCTGAAAACAACAAGGCAATCCACCAAAACTCGCAGCATGCGCAGTCTCCAAATGGTGTTGACCGTCTCGGCAGAACACGAGACCAAACTCCGATTCGTGACTCTGCGTCCCGAGGCAGTGGCTCGTCCCGTCCCAGCCCCTCGCCTCGCGGCTATAAGCGGACACGCGACGAGGGAGACTGGTATGATGGCAGGCCCGACTACGACTCGAGGCGTAGCCGTCGTCGCAGAGATGATGAAGATAGACAAAGCTATCCATGTAGGCCATCGCGTTCCCACGACGAGGCGCCTCGTGACAGCTTTCGACGATCGCGCATTTCATACGAAGACCTAGATCGACCAGAGCCACAGTCGTCCAAGTACCATGACTTTGGTCAACAGAATTCACGCCACGACCAATACCGTAGTCGTGATGGCGATCGTCCTTTGCCCCGTACTCGCCATGGGGCATGTAATCGAGATCGGGGCCGAGACCGAGCTCGTGAACAATCTGGCTACCGCCGCTCGTCACGACGTCGAAGTCGGTCTCCGCAGCCTGCCCGCGACGACAAGTCACGACATGTTCGATTTGTCCCCCAGGAGCACCAAAGCCAACCTGATACTTTGTCAGCTTCTCATGAGAGCTATGCAGACTCTCAGAGCCGCGGCAATATTGCGGCAAATGGCTCCAAATCGGGCACCGCACCGCTGTCCAAACGGCAAGTTTTTCTACCTTTTTACAATACACCCTACTTTCAGCCCATGCTTACTGGGCATAGCGATTCGGCGCGCGCCAAGCCGTTTGATACAAACAGGCACGGCTCCAAGGGCTACAGTAATGCAAAAAGCGTGGATAGCTCACCAAGACACCGTGGCCAAGTTGAATCCTCGAGCGAACAGCGTGACGGTAGTGGCCTTGAACCCGGCAAAGATTCTTCTCCCGAAACACAGATTGAGCCTGCCCAAGCCATGGACGAGGACGCCGAGATTGAACGCCGCCGTCGCCGTCGAGAAGAAATTTGGGCCAAATGCAGTACAGAAACAGCTTTGCCTACTCAGGATTCCACCACTCAGAGCGAAGCCAGCGTCGGTGAACCCAGGATTTCTACGAGAGCTCGACATGAAAACCAGGCCAATATGGAACAGGACCGCGACGATGTACCGGAAGCCTTAAAGGGCAAGCTTGATGGAGATTCATTGTGCTCCGAGTCGAGACTAGCTACAAAAGAGACACGGCAGCCTACAGCAGAGGGTGCACGGCCTGAGGCGGAGCTGATGGAAAAGTCCATCTCTACTGGCTTGTCACAAGTACGGGAGGACGAAAAGTCAGTCACAGCAACGCCGCGATCACCCATGGGCGAGGCGTCGCCCGGCACAGGCCAGATGGCCGATTATACAGGTCTCATGAACACGCATGGTGCTGCAGCTGAAGACGACAATGACGGACCATCAGCCGCAGACTATGATCCAGTGGTTGACATGGCGGCGGATGAACGACGAGACGAGCGCAGACATGGTCAGGCTGTGCTGCATGGGGAACCACAACCTCTCAAGGGCGCGGTGCCAGCGCCGCAGCAGTCGGACACGGACAAGGAGAATGAAGAGGATGATTTTGACATGTTTGCTGAGGACTTTGATCCAGTCAAGTACGCGGCCCACCAGCAAAAAAGGGGCAGAATTGAAAAGACGGGTTTGCTACAGCACGATGATCAAGAAGGATTCTACAAGGTGCGCATCGGCGAAGTTATTGGCGACAGATACGAGGCCAAGGCTGTGCTCGGCCGCGGAATGTTTGCTCGTGTTGTTCGGGCCATTGACACCAAGGGTCGGGGAGAGAAGCTTGTGGCTATAAAAATGATACGCAACAACGACGCGCTGCGCCGAGCAGCTCACACGGAGATTGCCATTTTGCGAAAGCTCAACGACGCAGACACGGCCAACAAGAAGTTTATTGTTCGGTTTGAGCAGTCATTTGACCATCAGTCGCATCTTTGCATGGTTTTTGAGAATCTGGACATGAACCTACGAGAGGTGCTGCAGAAATTTGGTCGCAACGTTGGCATCAATCTGGAGGCAACGCGGCGGTTTGCAAAGCAGATTTTTATCGGTCTAGACCACTTGCGAAAGAACCACATTATTCACGCCGACTTGAAACCCGATAATATAGTGGTGAGTAGACGACGAGTTGACAATCAAAGCAAGTGTGAGGCGACGCAATGTCCTGACGGCAAAGTCAGATCAATGAGCGGAGATCAATTGTCAAGATTTGCGACTTGGGAACGGCCATTGACCGCGACGACGCTGCAACGGCACATTCGGAAGTAACGCCCTACCTTGTCAGCCGATTCTATCGCGCGCCCGAGGTGATTCTCGGCATGGACTACGATTACGCCATCGACATATGGTCGATTGGCTGCACGCTGTTTGAACTTTTTACAGGCAAAATCCTATTTCCAGGCGAGAGCAACAACCAAATGCTCAAGGTGATTATGGAAGCGCGCGGGCGCATGTATCCACGATATTATAAGCGTGGCAAGTTGTGGAACTTTCACTTTGACGACAAGGATAATTTTGTGAGCACAGAAACCGATCACATTTCACGCAAGGTACGTTGCCGCCGAGCATTTGTGGTGCAAAAGAGTACCCTATCTTGTCTCGTCGTACGCCAGGATTTGCTTCGGCGTCTGGCAGGATGGCGGCTTTCCTGTCTCTGCATAGTAATAGCGGTAGCGGTGGTGGTGGTGGCGACTTTTACCCCTCAGGCGCAGCGTGCAAAGCCAGGGCCAGACTCAAGAGGTGCCAGTAAGCAGGCTTCTCACAGAGTGTGCCATGAAGAGGCTTGAGGGGGGGGGGGGAGGGGGCCGGGCGGTTGCGCATGACTGACTGTACGACGTTGGGTGACGCATCAGCCTCTTGGCTTGTTGACAAGGCTAGACTGGCTTTTTTTCCCTCCCCTTCCAAGTCAGCCCTCTTCATCTTGTTTTTGGCCCTCTATTGATTCCGTCCCCTTCTTGTTGGCACGTGTTGTGCCGGTGGACAAAGGTTTTGCTCCAAGTCAGCGTGTGGCGGGCCGGGGCATCCATCTGACGCCGGGGAAAGCTACCCGCGTCAGCCTCGGAAGCATGCAACGCATCTCGAGAGTGGTTGGCGAGCGCCGACGGCTGGATGCAAGTTGCGGCACAAGCGGCATCACGATCGATGACATGGCTTGCTTGAATTGATGAAGCACCCTGTCTTGTTTTGGAGCAGCAAGAAGCATGGACAATGAAGGAGCTGAGACGACAAGAGGGATGAGAGCCGCTGACAGACTTGTTCATCATGTAGGAGATACAGCGACACATGACGGTCAAGCAGGGGCGCAGCGTGGCACCCCGCTTGGAGGCCGCGAGTACGGGCATGAGCGCAGAGCAAAAAGCTGAGCTGGACCACTTCAAGGAGCTGATGGAAGGGTGCTTGATGCTGCACGCTGAGCGGAGGTTGACTCCTGAACAGGCCCTAAAGCACGCATTTTTTACCAAGACGAGGCCATGACGGGGCAGCGCTGGCAGTATGCTGGGAGATGGAGGGGGCCAAAATTGATTGACATTGGGGTGGCAAGGAGAGTAGGTTAGAGCAATTTTGAACAGCAGCCCACCACCCGAGCAGAGGAGCAGAGGAGCAGAGGCTAATTGGAGGGATGTGCGAGGAGGGGTCGTCTTTGCCCGCCTTGCTTGGTATACATACACAAAATTTTCAACTTGATGCTGTGTTGCGTGATGAGGGGCCAAGCGGGGGGGAATGGTTGTAGGGAGGGACGAGGTTGTAGGCGGTTGGCTGGCGGCTGGTTGGCGGGCAGATGAGGTTGTAGCGGGATGCAAGGCGTGCATGCCTGAGGGCAAAGTGTGTAGGCTTGACGCAGTGCGTGTGCGTGCCCTGCTGTGTCGTGTCGGGGCTGTTGTACAGACTTTTGCTTGGCTTGGCGTGTCTGCCTGCTTTTGAGTCGGGACGGGATTGGGTGCTTGAGGGAGGGTGGTTTTTTCTCTCTTTAATTCTTTTTCATGCCCCTTTGGAGAGTGTTGAGTATTTTATTTTTATTTTTATTTTTTTGGGAGTGAAGATGAGGGTGTGTCTATTTGCAATGGACACTGTAAATGTGAAAACGAGGAGGGGCTGGCCAAGCAAATTGACGCCTTGGCTGCATGCATTTTTATCTACGAGGCATCAATCTGACGTTGTAGATTAGATGTCTGCAATTACACGTAGTCAAGACTTGAGCTTTAACCACCAGGCGGAATCCAACTTGTACACACGTTGCAGAGTCTAGATGCATGGATGCATTCAACTCTTGACAATGGCTTTACCGTGGAATCAACAATTGTCAAGACGAAGAGCCCCCAGAGATTGCATGCGTTGGCTTGAGAAGAAACAATTCTAGAGTTGCCGCCCTGTAGTCTGTCCCTTTACTCGCAATGATGCGTTGGCAAAACCAACCTCACATCTTGCGCTGCTCAACAGATGCACGTCATCCAGAGTGGTGCTAATCATATAGGACACAACTACTACTCTTTGCTAGGCTTTCAACTCGAGGGTTCAAGATTTACTGCCGACTTGCCCACTGTTTCGAGTCTAATGACGCAAGAGCCGAGTTGATATCAAGAAGTTGCGTCAAGGATGGTGTGCTAAAGTCAAAGCGCTTTCACCATTGCGTACACGTTGATTTTAAGATTAGAGCACTGGTATATAGTAGAGAGCAGCCGTCGGCAAAAGAGCGTCTGTAATAGTTGGCAATTGGACGGCTGCAAGGTTGCAACGCGGCAAATGTTTTGCACTAGACTGGCGGATATCAGGTCGCCGGATAAAAAAGGATTTAATAATCGAGATGAATAGGTCGAATTTACTGTTTTATATGCATATACTATTGCAAACAAAGTTCATCTCCCAACGCAGAGCTGGAGACGATACGAGCCCGCGGACCGCGGATACATGAGCTTGCAAAGCACAACTAGCATTGCATCATTTGAGATTACCGTCGACGGTGTTGACCATGGACAGCTAGCTGAATAGCCCATGTCATCGTGATGCAAATTGCATATAGCCTCCTCTGACGGGATTTGGCTACATTCTCGGGCCGCGGCTCAACAGTTTCCACGTCGACACGGCTAGCCTCCTAAATGCCAAGACGGAATCGAATGGCACAGGCAAAAGCAGCAGCAGGAGCAGCAGTCTGTCAAGTTTCATTGCCGGGTTGATCTCATGGCGGGTTGTTTGATGTGCCGTGAATGTTTGATTTTCCAATGGTGCCTCAAGTAAGCGTAGCGGTTATCTCCTTCCTTTCTGAGCACTGTTACTCTTCCACAGCCGCTCGCATCTACTCGAGCGCCAGGCTCAGAGACGGAGAGGCGCGTAGCAGCTGGCAAGATGACGACCCACGCGATTCCATATACTACATGTCGAAGGATTGCCTCGGCGCTCTCTTGGCACCAAACCGAGGTGTGATTGATGTGGGCGGCAAAGCCTCGTGTGATGCGGTGCCGTCCAACCACGGCCAAGGCGCAATCGTGACGCCAAGTCAGATGGACATGTAAAATCCCGACAATGATTTTCCTCGTTGTCTACTCGTCAGGTTTCAGAAACACGTCAATTTTATTTTATTTTATTTTTACTTTTATTTTATTTTTCGACTTCACAGCCCCCTTACCCTTGTTAGCAGCAAGCACGAAATCGATACCCGCTCCCTCAACAAGAAGCGGTGTCTGAAAAGCGGGGTTGGACAAGCACAAGAAGGGTGTTTGATTGTACATGTAGCATCGCATCGCATCCTGTAGGCGTCGTAAGCAGCGACGTGAAACAGGTGCCAAGGCTACTGTTCCAGGGCAGGCAAGCAGCATTACAACGACGTCAAGGCCACCCGGGCTAAAACGTGTGCGTCACAGCCTGCTGGCACTTGGGCACGGCGGGGCGGGGGGGAGGAGAAAATGAAGAAAAAACTATACAAGGGATGGGAGGGGAGAAGCTATGCGTTTCCGATGCCATGAGCTTGGCGAGACGTGCATGTGGCGAGGGATGAAAGGACACGTGCTGACAGGGCTGGGAACTTTGTTCGGCGTTTCATGACAAGAGGGGAGGCTATTCAGGGTCTAGGGTTGTTGAAAATAATGGGGAAAAAAGATTAGTCGAGAGGAGGAATATCAGGGCCTAGAAGCCAAAAGTCAAAAAGTTTTAGTCTGATTCAGAGTCAAAGGGCTTAGGCTGAGGGGCATGGCGTTCAAGGTCCAGCATCGCAGCGCTTTGCCAGGGGGAGGCAGGAAAACGGAGTAGTCTAGGGTCAAGCAAGGGGACACGACACAATAACACTATACACGAGACGGTTCGCCTTTATTGATTGCGGAAGAATCAAGTCGTTTTTTTTTCTTTTTGTCCTTTCCGTGTTTGCCTATCCAAGCTGGAACTATGCACATTTGGAGTAGCACGCTGTGCGCCGAGTCAGTTTCAAGACGAATGGATAATGCGTTATCTGTGACTCAGAGACCTCGACCATGTCCATGACGATGAACTGCGTCGTCGAGTCAGCGGCGTCCCCAGAAAGAAAAAAAAAGAAAACCTCTTTTCTAAAAGAGAAAAAAAAACTCTATTTTAATTCAAGACTAATGCCAATAGGCAAATGACTTGGCAATCATGGTCGAGATGCCCTCCAGGAACAATGCCAACGGGCAAATGACTGGCGGCACTCGAGATGGAGTCAAGCAATACCGGCAGTCCGGCCGAACTTTTTTCTTTTTTGGCTAGCGTAAGCTCTGAAATGCCCCCATTTTCAAGAGTAATGCCAGCAGGCAAATGACCGGTACTCAAAATCCCCCACCAGCGATGGATCCCGGCAGCCCGTGTTGTCTGTAAAGCTGAGCTCGAGCGACACGCCCTGGCAGTCCATGGTTGGCCAGACGCGGCAGCCAAGGCGGTTATGCTCGCCAACCAGGGCGTCGGAAACGCTCATCGACTTGACATAGTGCGAAACTGTGTAGCATTGGCCCTCGAGCGCGGGACGCCAGAATGCCGTGCAGTAGCGGTCAAAGACGCGCCGACACGGGCAGTCAAAGGAAAAGACGCCGACGGTGTAGTTGTCAACGTGGACGTACTTGATTCCAGGGAGGAAGCGCGGCGGCTGGGAACGCGCCTTGGCGGCCGGGGGGGCGGGCCATGTGCCGGTCGAGATGCCAACGGGGAACTCGAGCGGGATGCCTTTTTCTTTTGAGGGGGTGGCTGTGGTGGTGGTGACGAGGCAGGCCACAAGAGTCGTGGATAGGGCCAAGAGTTGCATGGTGAGGATTTGGTAGCAAGGAGGGGAAGTGAAGTCTTGTTTTTGCCGCTTTGTTCAAAGACGAGGTGACGGCGTTGAGACGTGGTGAATGAGGATTTAAATCTTGTCTCTTCATGGTCCTGGTTTGCCTCGAGGTTTGGGTATTTGTACTGTAGCCAGTGACGCAAGAGTTCTTGGTTGTAAACACGCGTGTCGAGAGTTTAGAGGTGGTGGCTGGAGTTGAAGAGCGCGTCCAGAGTCTTTGTGGTGCGGCTGGAGCTGAAGATGCAGGACCCGATGCAGGACCCAAGGCAAATGTGGCCATTCCTCCCAGCTTGTTGCTTCACGACTGCAGCAGTTGCTACATGACTAGCCACAGCTACATGCACGTACAGTGAATACCCGCAACATGGAAAAAGACTTGGTGATGAAGAGTCACGGCCAAGTTGACGCGCTGTCAAGAGTCAAAGCTACAAAATGCCCAAGCTCCCAGAGACGTCGTCAAAGCTCTGCCCGGGTTCCAGCTGCCGTACGGAATCCATTTCAGCAAACCGGGACCCGAGTGGGCCGTATCCGGCCCGGCTCCGGGGGAATAGATGACGGACGGACAGGCGTGGCTCCAAGCAGTGGGCAAAATAGCTGCCGCCGCCGCATCGCCCAGCAAAGGCCCGTGCTTCCCAATAAAAGCATGTGCATAAAAAGGGCCGTTGGGAGGCTGTCGTCACTGGCCGGCGGGCGCAGTCGCGAACGGACAGACGCGCGGACACAGACAGCGGGTAGGGAAAAAGCTCCTATTGTTTGCTCGTTCCAGGCGCACGAGCCACTGCAAAGACCAGCTTCCGAGCCCCGGCAGGCAGTCTGTGAGCAGGCTGTGCAAGGCAAAAAAGTAGCTCAGCTTATCCTTGTCGTTGCTTGCCCTTTTTTTTTTTT
>NJET01000173.1:0-35214 GCA_002591415.1 Ophiocordyceps australis | reverse complement strand
AGTACTCGGTGACTATACGATTAGCAATACTTATTTCGAATTGTCTAATTCTTCTTTATTAGAATTATACTTTATGCCCCTTACACGCCCCTCAGCTATACTCGGATATAAAAACGTTGACTAATAATCGCCATATAGAGATATAGCGACCTAGGCCGTGCAGCACAAGTGCCATATAGAGCTGCGCTATACGCCAAGGATAAAGAGCCAGTAGTCCAGTTCAGCCAGGATCCCACGCATACATGTACATGCCGCGAAACATGACGTTGCTTGACCAACTAAGCCACCCGTTGCAAGTATTAATTTTTGCAGATTAGCTATAAATTCAAGGTAATAAAGTTGAGGAGCTGGTCCGCGATGGTAAGATGTGAGAAAAAAAAGCTGAAATTCGTGCAAGATGAGGTGCGAAATCGGACGGCGACTACCGAAATAGTGTTTTATTGAAACCTTAAGTTGGTATGATTATGGACATGGCTCAGTTTACCACTAGAAATTATAGGCCTTTAAAATGTAAAAACTACAAGGTTTAGATATCAAGATGATCAATGAGAAAAATATCTTTGTAAGAAACAAGATTTTTTAAAAACTATAAGTAAAAGGCGTTTCCTCTCTTTTATCATAAAGTCTCATCTTTATTTAAACATACTCATGTATCTCTAACCTTTCTAAACTATGAAGCTTTTCTTTTTTCTTCCACTTTTTCTCTGTCCTTTTATACAAGCAAAACGTCCATCTAACCCCCTCTCGACCTCATCTCATTACGGCGTACCAGACAGGTGGTACGCACGCGGCCGTTTTGAATGTGGATCTTACTTTTGGGGTGAGGGTTGGGCAGTATGGCTTTACATTTGGCCGGACGGCACATGGGGTTGGCATTCCGACAATCAATGGGTTCGATCAATAAACTCGTTGTTGGCCTCGAGGTGCAGAACCACAACAATGGATGTTAATTCAACAATGCCCGACCCTGGAGTTAGTGTTTTGGTTACTCTAGGATGCTTCCGGTATGACCAGTTTGGTTGGATTGGGCCCCCTAGGGATGGACTAATCGGCAGTACGGCCTCTATATGCACGGCGACGAGCACTTCAACTCGCAAGAATTTTTGCAGCGACCTGTGCGGACATAACGAATGCCCGTTTGTTGGTATAGCGGCATGTAGTCCTTCGGAGATTCGACTTATTGGGGGGAATGCGGTGAGCCCGCTTCTTGGGTAATGATGCCAGTAGCAAAATGAGAAGTTATTTGGGCACCATGGTAGATAGCGTCACCTTGAATCAGGTCTGTGCACCCCGTTGTTTTATATTTACATGCATGTGTTTTCTTCAAAGGGAGCCCTGATGGTGTATGCGACTCCTACACTTGGGTCTTTTCCTCTCCTCCATCAACTAATTCTTCAAAGTGTTGGTATTGCAGTTTGGATAAGACTTTTCATTCCATCCGCAGAAGCAAAAGACAGAGGCGGTGATTGTATAATACCTCGGCTTTAAAACTGGCATAATTGAGGCATAGCCTTCCTGACAGACTGTGGCTTACCAGCCCAATACTCGTTAAAACACCAAGACGCTGTCTGTCTTGTGCACTAGGTGTTCATATTCGACAATTGCCACCCCAATCCGGCGATAGCCTCCCGAAGAAATGGATTGGACCACCAAGACAAAGTCAAACTCTCCTCTTACAATCTCATCACTCCAAGAGATATCCGCAGATTCTTTCCAATCAACATTACCTTGAGCAAGCGTAATAGCTCCCAAACGATCAATTTCAACTTGATCCTCCTGGTCATATCTGATCCAACCCACTACCCTATTGTCGTCGTGTGCCAAGCCGCATTTTGTAGCCTCGCAGTAAAGTTTGCAGTTTGAATCGTCACAGGGCTCGATGCGACAGCTTTGCGAAAACTGAGCCAAGGGAGCCTCCAGCATAACTCGAAATTCTTGAGAAAAGACGAAGTTGATACCACATGTCCAATTGAATTTGTCGCTTGGAATTGTTGCATAGCTAATCTCTCCGGTGTAGGCCATCCAGGACCACGACGGGACCTTCTTGACCTTGATTCTCCACGATGCCACATCGTCATTAAAATCGATCAACGATTCCAACCGTTCGCGCTGTGAACGTCGCCAGAGTAGGCTTTCGGGAAAAAAGTCCCTGACAATGCCGTATATGCTTATTGTGTCGAAAAAGTTTGACAGTCGGTGTTCAAGTCCAGCAACGGCAACTAGCCTGTCCGTTTTCCTTGTAAGAGAAAGCCCTGAGTATTTGGCGAAAACATCTCTAAAAATAGAAAAACCACGTTGTTTAGCTGGCGGCATGGTCGGTGAATCGAATTCCGGAAAATCAGAGCTTCCCAGAAAGTTGGAAGGACTTTGAAAGTTTCGAGAAATCATCATTAGTTTATGCTTTTGGAGGCCCGAATGCTTGCAGACGCAATGGAATGTTAAACCCTGATCAAATAAAGACTGACCTGTGGTTGTCATTTGCGGTTTCGCACCAGATTGCAGAACCACATTCCCAGTACGTTTGTGTTTTTGTAAAATGAATCGTCCGACGTGACAAGGCCCGTTCTTGTAAAACCCAACCCCGTTGACCCAGCTCTCCAGTAATGTCTTCATCAAAGTTTTCACACACTTTACCAGCATAAGCGCAAAGTGTCGAGTCTCCGAGTTTAATCAACCCTTTTGTGTATCGGTAAAGAAAGCCTTGGTCATCCTTGGTTGAAGAAACGGCAATTGTACAGTAGGCTGAGGCGTATACTTGCTCCATACATCCAGCCTCACGGAACCAGTCACTGCTATCGTCCTGGACTATGCAAAGCGAATCGATCCAGAGGTATCGTACACCAAGACTTCGAGTGACGATTACCGCATCTCGAAACGTTGGCGGCAAGTCTTTGATGTCCAGAATTCCCCCATCGCGACGACCGTTTTGGTGTGCCTTTTCTGTCATCAGAGTTTGTCCGTCTATCCAGCGATGAGAGAGGGCAATATATCGTCCCTCTATGCCTCCTTCTGTATAGACAAGTTTTATCTGGTCAGGGTCTTCCGAGTAGACATCAAGCACTCTAGTGGGTAATACGGAAGACGAGAATTTAGTATGATGGTGACAGTTGTCGCAAGCTTCCAGCCACTGAAAGAGCTGGAGAAAGTAAAATATGCTCCCTGCCTCGGGCAAAAGCGAGAACTTGTCAACTTTCATATCAAGCGCCGATGTGCCTAGATAGCATCATATTAGTAATTACTTTCTTCAAGTGCCATGAAAGCTAGGGATTATAGAGCACTGTTACAAACCTAGTTCCAGAACTAGTCTCGGCGTGCGTGTAGGGCGACCGTCCCGCGCTCTTCCAACAGGTACGAACTCTGGTTCCAGGGATACTGTAATCTCATCGACAGCCCGGTTCCCGTTCCCTTGTAAAAGTGTCTGAAATAAAGGGCAGGTCTCTACCTCATCTCCACATAGAGAGATGTCAAGAGAGAGCTTGAACCGTTCGCCTGGGTGTTCGAGCAACTGACTGACAGGGACTTTTTCGCAAAAGTTGCACGAGTGCCAAGTCTCGCACGCTGAACTTTGACTACTATCCTCGACCGTGAAGAGGGTAGTGAAATCTGCGATGGGTTCCCATAGTTCCAATCTGGACCAAGGTATCTCTGGGTTCTGCAGCTTTGTTGATTCAAGAGATAAGCTCTATAAAAAAATTGGAGGTTGCGGTCAATAATGAGATAATTAAAATTGCTGAGGGCCCCTTACCTTCGAAAGGTCTATGCTCATATAATTCTCAAACCACTGCCAGCTCTCCGCTGCCTTTCCCCAAGAGCTGCTGTATACGCCTGCTCTCGGGCTCAGGTCGAAATTAACCCACTAGCGTCACCACCAAGAAGCTGTGGTCAGTCAAAAGCAGGATCAAAAGGGCCCCAATGTACGTACCGCCGCCTGCCACGGATCTATTGGTATCGGAATCGTTAGTTCTGGCATTTTTGCCCCATTCTCTTGCAGCAGCTTCACAACACCGTCGTGCTTCTGTGTCTCTGCTACCGCCAGCGCCGTTCCGCCTTTATCAGTTTCGATATCGATATCTGCTCCATTCTTGAGGAGTAGCTTGATGATTTCCTCATGCCCTTTAAACGCCGCCATGTGTAAAGCCGTCTCACCGTGCTCGGCTGTCGCATTAATATCTGCTCCATTCTCAAGGAGCAACATTGCAATACTCTCATGGCCTTGCAATGCTGCTCTGCTTAATGCTGTCAGTCTGTTGTTATTTTTCTCATTAACACCTGCTCCACTCTCGAGCAGAAGCCTTGCAACTCTCTCATGCCCATTAGACACTGCAACGTATAGTGCTGTCTCCCCGTCGTTTGTCTTCTCGTCTATATTTGCTGCATTCTCAAGCAGCAACTTTGCAAGTCTTTGTTGCCCTCGAAATGCCGCTGCGTGCAGTGCAGTCTCGCCATTGTTACCCCTTTTGTTAACATCTGCTCCATTCCGAAGCAGCAATTTTGCGACTCTTTCGTATCCTTCGAAAGCCACTGCATGCAATGATGTGTGACTAATATCATTTTCTTCGTTCACATCTGCTCCATTTTCGAGAAGAAGCTTGGCAGCACTCTCATTCCCAAGAATCGCTGCTGCGTGCAGTGCTGTGAGTCCGCCGCTCACTTTGAAGTTTACGTCTGCTTTGTTCTGAAGCAGGAGCCTAATAACACTTTCACGCCCCCTGGAGACTGCCGAAACCAGGGCCGTCCTGCCATCATTAGTCGTTTCATTGACATCTGCCCCAGTCTCAAGCAACCTCCTTAGTAGGCCTTCATCCCCTTGTTCTACCGCCTGGTGAAGTGTCGCCTCACCACGGTCAAACATGGTGTTGATAGGTTGATAATCTTCTCTGGGATCTGAGATAGTTCCTTCAGCCGCTATATTCAGCTTGCCTTGTTTGTCGAGTATGGAGGCGAGATTGCTCTCGGCGGCGATGGTGTCTGAATGCTCCCCTCCGAGACACCACTTCATCTTCTCTACCACTTCTTGAAGTTTCTCGGCTGCCTCATCTAGCTTGTCCTGTTCAGCAAGGATAAACGCAAGATTGCTTTCGGCTGTGATAGTGTCTAGATGTTCCTCTCCGAGAATTTGCCTGCTGCTTTGTATCACTTGCCGAAACATCTCTGCTGCTTCATCTAGCTTGCCCTGTTTACGAAGTATTGACGCAATGCTGCTCTTTATAGCGATAGTTTCTGGATGTTCCTCTCCAAAAACTTGTGCGGTTTCTGTCAAATAATGGGTCATCTCTGCTGCCTCATCCACAGTGTCCATTTTTATGATGGTGGACGAGATTTGAAGATGAAACTAAGATGCTAGGTCAAATTAATTCAAGAACGGGCAGTGGATTTCGGAAGGTAATTTTAGAGATAGACGAAGAGCGGAATGCGAACAATTTAGCTTTTCTAAGAATTGTAAATATCTTGCTTCTGCATTGTTGATGAATGCTCTAAATCCGCTCTAATAGAGAAAGGGGGGATTAGTGCCGAGTTCCAGGGTTCAAATAAGAACCCCGTTACTGCTCCGCCTCACTCAGCTACAGAAGCTTCCAAATAGAGGAGTACTATCGCTTTTATTTTTGCTTGACGCGAGGGGCCCAACCATTGTAGCTTAGCTGCCTTCATTACATTAGGTTTTTTACCGTGGCGACCGTGAATTGTGACATGTCGTTGTGACATGATGTTGTAAGCAATATTTCCCGGATTTTGACCCCGCTGGACCCTGGCCGTGTTCTATACTACTCTATTGCTGTGATATGTCGGTGTGACATGATGTTGTAAGCAATATTTCCCGGATTTTGACTCCGCTAGACCCTGGCCGTGTTCCATACTACTCTGTTGCTGTGACATGTCGTCCTGTTTTTGAGGCGGAGCATTTGACTGATGATACCGAAAGATCTTTATTCATGAGAATAAATCAAGGCAATTAAGCTTAATTAAGCTCTAAAAATCAAATACCTAACTCTAGTAGTCTAGCCTCTACTTACAAACGCGCATTAGCGATTGCTTCAACTACTACGAAATATCTCGCCATACGATGCCATGAAAACATCAGATATTATATTCTGTCATAAGCGCGCTACTTCACCCGCTCTATGCAAAAGTTCTGAGACTTGCATATACGATTCAACTCTTGCTAGCGACTGGAGCTTGCGCATGTAGTCGTCTGCGCTACTAATACCTACTCATCACCTCTCATTTTATAAGCTTCTATACCCAATAGTATGGGTAGTTCTTTATTGGCGCAACCATGTTAGTAAAACTGCAGCCTCAATTTACAAGGCAAGGATTTATACTAGTAGGGGGTCACTGCGTAGGAATGAGGCATTAATTTCGAAGAGACCAAGGTCTGTTGAGATATAAATGCTACCTGGCCTGTCTAGATTGTCAGAACTAGACGAAGGCTTCCAATCTCATCTGCTCCTGTCTTTGTCGCATTCTTCCCACACTTTTTCAGTCAATCGGCATTAGACTTAAATATAGTACTTGAAGCAATCCAGTTTATTTCATAGTTCTTGAATCGGTATCCCTGTTCAGATATCTGTCGAGCACCATGTCGAACACCACATCGAACACCACATCGAACACCACATCGAACACCCATGAGCAGGTCGCCGCTGGCTCAATATGTGCCGTTAAATCTCTCTTCAATCATTCTGATAACACGAGCCCAACTGTCGCTCGGTGGTCAGAGGATGAAGATCCAGTTTTGGCGGAACGGAAAAGAATGGAGATGGGGCAGTCTCATGCAATTATCCATCGTTACGCGAGGCATTTAGGCGAAAACGGGCAGCACTCCTGGAAGCCATTTTCAATTGAGATAAAAAGTCCCCGGGTCAGAGCTATCATGGACAAGATGTTCCGCAACTATCCAGGCTGGTACCCTGACAGTGATCCATATACCTTTTACCCCCCGTTCAAGCCACTTGTCCACAAATGGGACGATTTCTTGGAATTAATAAAAACAGAAGCGGACAAGAGAACAAAGATGGAAATGCAAATGTTCCGCCGGGAGCTCGATCCCCTTTTAAAGGCCCACTTCTCTGCCCTGGCGGAGGCAAAAGCCACTGGTGTGATTGCATTTAAAGCGTTGTGGCTAATTCTTGCCCCGGGAGAGCTCATGCTCTGCTATGATAGCGACCAAATGTCTGGACTCAGACTTCGAGCCGCAAACCTCATTCCGGCCCGACTTAAAAAGCCCACATATTGGGATATAACATTGGATCAGTGCGACTGGAACGGCAGCCGCTGCGACGTCAAACTTATCCGAAAGGAGATTACAGACTTTGCGCAGCCTATACTTGCTACAAAACTTTCCGTGTATCCACTATATTTTGCCCCTGATCACCAAAACATCCGCAAAGCTCTGCTGGCTCGAGGGAGGCAATTTGAGAATCTCCGTGGATTTCATGTCATGATTTGTACTGGGAAAAAGTACATAGAGGAATACACTATGCAGGGGCCAAGAGAGGTGACCAAGCCTGTGAGTACTCTAGTCCCCCAAATTCTAGGGATGGGGAAATAATTTTCTGTAGATCTCTGGGCGGGTCATTATAGACTCACACGCGTACTACGCCTGCCAAGAGAAGGTCCCTCTAGCGCTCCGAATCTGGGGCGCCAAGACTGGTTCCGGGGCTCAACGTTCTGACCGCCTAGTCGATGACGATGAAGACACAAAATATAAAAGAAAGGAGGATCTAAAGTCGCTAAGTAATGATGAATGCGTCATTGCAAACCCTCGAGTAAGAGGGTTTGACTTGAAAGCCAAAGAGTGGTGTGCGTGCGCGGAAAATTGCATGCATCAAAAGGAACGAATGCTGACTATAGACATAGGCGAGTTTAATGTTGAAGAAATTCACCCGCCCAAGTGGGACAACAAACCATATGAGAAAATTGTTCTCCCGCCTGGTGAAAAAGAACTCGTTGCGGCTTTGGTACAAAAGGATCGGCCCAAGGAGAATAGATTTGATGATTTTGTCCAGCATAAAGGTGAGAGGAGTCTGCCATGGACAAAAGCAGTCAACTGCAACTAACCCTCAATCATAGGGGAGGGAACTATTATTCTCCTCTGTGGACCGCCCGGCGTGGGTAAAACTTTGACAGTCGAAGCCAGTGAGATTCAATCCAGTTACTATATGGCGCAAGCATTGCACATTGCTAATCCTTGGTAGTGGCAGAGAAGTCTGAGCGCCCTCTATACGTCCTTAGTGCGAGTGAGCTTGGCACAAAGCCCTCAACGGTCGAGCCGGCTCTTCAAAGCGCGCTTCAATGTTGCGAGCTTTGGAACGCAGTGCTGCTGCTGGACGAGGCCGATATTTTTCTCCAAACACGAGATTCTAGCAGCTTGGAACGAAACGAGCTTGTATCAAGTATGTCTCATGGGACCATTGCTATATTTCTCTTGTCGCGTGACTAACTACTGCGCTAGTTTTCCTTCGGGCCCTCGAATACTATCGTGGACTCCTTTTTCTAACTACTAATCGTATCGACGCAATCGATCCAGCATTTAAATCGCGAATTGACCTGATAATACCGTATAAAGATTTGACAAAAGAGGCCCGTCGAGAAGTCTGGGTAAATTTCATTAGTCGTCTTTCTCCCAAGGTTACTGAATTCACTAAAGATGATTTCAATGAGCTTGCCAAGGCCGAAATGAATGGAAGGGAGATTAAAAATACAGTTAAAACAGCATTGCTGCTCGCGGAGCAAGATGGGGTGTTTAGTATGCAGCATATTAAGACTGTCCTGGGTATCCGAAAGCGGATCATGGACCTCGACCTTGGACATTTTACGGCCGGATAATCCGCGAGTCAGCTTAGATGCCTAGAGGCAAATGGCGTAAACTAACTATGGGGGATAGAGAGTGATTTACGAAAATACTAGATGGCAAAGTGCTACTATATCTATCACGACGTCTTGTATCTTGATGAGGGTATCGGTGTCGTCGTCTGCTCCATTGACGGTGCAAACATCTTTGGGCATCTCTTCATATACCGTATAACATACCTTCCCCATTTGCCGTTTTCTTTGTTGCCCATGACCGCCTCACCCTCTCTCGGCCCTCTGGGCGCCCATTCGTCCAAGTCTATGTCCAGCTCTCGGACTACCTCGAACCCGAATTTTCTGTAAGCTTCGAAAGCCTGGTGCGATGAATGTACCCATATAGGAAGCCTCAGCTGATCTGCGAGGGCATTTCCGTGCTGTATCAGGGCGCTGCCAACGCCTAGAGATTGATGTGAGATGGACACATGCAGACTAGTAATAAAGATGCAGGCCTTGTTTTTGGGGACAATTTCCGACTGCCAAAGATGCATGTCACGGGCTTCAAGCTCCTTGAGGAGATGAATCGAATCTTGCCTGTTCTCATCATGGCAATCATTGTTGCTCATTTTCGTGGACACATTACATCTTTCAGGCTGATCTTGATGCGCCGCAGACTTGTCGTCCGCGGGAGCGCTCCAAGGAATCAGCGTTTCTTCCACGCCCTTGAATGCCCAGCCGGCATGGCCCACAATCTTTCCCGTTGCCTGGTCCACGGCTTTCACGTAAATGTGCGTTCTCAGTTCAAGGCAACCGAGGAGCATGGTGCGGATAACGTCGTACATGTCGCAAGGTTCGTCTCCCAAGTTTTTGACAATGGTGTGGGGGTCGACGGCAAAGGCCGACGCGCTTAACTGGGCGCAAGCAATAATGTCGCCATAGTTGAGAGGCTGTATGCAAACAGAGATGTGCTTACTGGAAGACATTTGCTCGTTCAATTAGCAACGTATCAAGTCTACTGCTGCTGATTGTCGTGTCTTTTTTGAGAGTTGAAGCCCAAGACAGCCGGTCGCTGAGGGGTAGCAGTCAGTGCGGTCACTAAAGGCCTAGTTGCCAGATCTCTCACCAAGGCTGACGACTAGTGTTGTGCACAACGTAGTTGACTTGCGTCATGCAATGCGCCACATGATGTAACATATTTCAACCACCGACGTCAACAGACAAGTCATGAAGGGTCGCCAACTCCATATAGTCATCTCACGTGCAGAAAATACCCGAGAGTCCAAGAGAAACAGCGGGCTGCAGTGCGTCAGGCGTTGTGAGAGCAGTGTTTTCAAGAAAAGGCAGAGGGCGCTGCAGAGAGAAAGACAAAGCGGACACAGAAGTTGGAGGCTGAGACTGGTTTCTCAGCTGCTAAATTCTGGGCTCTCATATCAAATCGCTGGCTGAAGTCTCAAAAGAGTATATGAGGAATACTTGGAACAAAACGGCGCTGCTATTTGAAACCGGCTCATTCGTATCCATGATGCCTTGCAACATGTGTCATTTGTGATGAAAAGGGCGCGGGCATGTATGCGACTAAATTATACAAAGACTCAACGAGTATTGCACATCTTTGTGCAATCACGCCGCCTTTTCGATCATGATTAACGGAAGCGGAGTTTAAGGTTGGTATGTAGTTTGGCGCTTTACCCCGTACCCGCCACGTTTTAAGGGTAGCGTTGAGAGTAGTGTCCCATAGCAAGAGACTAGGGGGATTCTAGACGCTTTTTAGGGGTCTAAGTATCCGACGCTTGCCTAGATTAATACGGGAGCATTAAGATGGGATCGAATAAAACTTTTACCGGTTTCAAGAGTCAGATTTCTTCACCAAGAGGATGAACAAGTATTACCCGCCATGTTTTAAGGGTTGCGTTGAGAGTAGTGTCACATAGCAAGAGATCAGGGGGATTCTCGACGCTTTTCAAGGGTCTAAATACCCGACGCTTGCCCAGGTTAAGACGGGAGCATGAACATGGAATAAAATGAAACTTGTACCTGTTTCAAGAGCCAGATTGATAATCCCGCATGAAGATGGAATTAAATGAAACTTGTACCTGTTTCAAGAGTCAGATTTCTTCACCAAGAGGATAAAGAAGTATATATATTGGTATGATGGCTCGCAAATGCCGGGTGGGGAAACTGTTTACAAAGTCATCTCATTTATTCTTTTGGCAGCATTCTTTTGGCAGCATTTTTTCAGCAGCATTTTTTCAGCAGCATTCTTTTGGCAACATCCTCTGGCATCCGAGATGCAGATTCAAACCATTTTGCAGGCGACATGGCTTCTCGCACTATCTCATTTCACGCAAGCCGCATCGTTTACAATTGCCAATGCCAATGTCATTGACGTGACAACAGGCAAAATTCAACAACAGCAGGATGTCGTTATCCAAAACGACAAGATTGCAAGCATCCAAGCCGCGGGAAAGAACGCAAACGCAAAAGCCGCGGGAAAGAACGCAACCGCAAAAGCCGACAATAATGTCTTTGACGCCTCGGGTCTCTTCCTCATGCCGGGCTTTAGCGACATGCATATCCATGCCTACTTTACCAACGACGCCTCAAAGTTCGCAGCAACAGACAACGCCACCTTTCCCGCCTTTATTGCCAACGGCGTCACACACGTCCGCGATCTCGGCAGCAACTTTGACGCCGTCTTGTCTGCGCAGAAACGCATCAATGCTAAACAACTCGTCGGCCCGCGCATCTCCTCTACTTCAGGCCCAATCCTTGACGGACCCAAGACGCCTTTTCAAACTGTAGAAAAGATTCAATCCCAGGACGACGCAGACTCTGTGGTTAACGAACTTTCAAACGGAGGCGCCGACTTTATAAAGGTGCATCTCAAGCTCGACCAGGATGCCTTTCAAGCCATTGCCTCGGCATGCACCGAGAACAACATTCCATTCGGCGGCCACGTGCCCGACTCAATCGACGTTGAAACAGCAGTTAAAGCCGGCATGACTATTTTCGAGCACATGAGTCGCATCCAAACCAACGACGATGTCGACTTGATTGGAGGCAACAACTTCATCGCAACGTGTACCCTCGTGCAAGGGGCGACAGACAACCGCAAGAAGCTCTGTCGCAGTCTGCATGAAAAGGGCACCCAAGTCCTCTCTGGCACCGACGCGCCACAGGGCCCAGGCCTCTGTCCAGGACCCAGCCTGCACAGAGAACTCGAGCTCATGGCCTCGTCGGGCATTTCGAATTTGGAAGTGCTTCAAGCAACCACCATTAATGCTGCAAAAGCGGTGGGCTTGGATTCCCAAATCGGCACCGTCGAAGTAGGCAAGGCGGCAGATCTCGTCATGCTGAGCAAGAATCCCCTTGACAATATTCAAAACACGCGCAGTGTTGCTGCTGTTGTTGCAAATGGCGCCTTGTTCTCGAGCGACGATTTGCAGCAGTTGAGCAAGTCTGCCAATGTTGTCAAGACGCTTCCGTTTGCCTGCGGCGATAAAAAAGCTCAAAAGTTGGCAGCACGAACTGCAGTTACCTGCTGTTCTGTCTAGTATGCCTATATAAAAGTGCTTTTTATTTAGGGCCCGTTTATCCGGCTACTCAATATGAGTATTCGGCCACCTAAATATAGGGCGTTTGTGGGGGGGTATAAACGCTACTTATTTTCTATGTATCTATACTCTATAGAAAATATATTCCTATCGCAATAGTACTTAGCTAGCGATGCCAGCGATTAAATGAGCCAGCGATGCTATTTCGTTATAGAATAAAGTATTATACGTAGAAAATAGTAACAATACGCATGGCTCGTTCATGGCGGAGTGCATGTCCTGCTATTTTTCCTGTAAATATACAGCCTATTACGGCCTATAGGGGCCAGAAGCAGCTACAGCACGATATAAATGCACAAGTTCTTCTCAAGATAATCTCAAACCATGTGCTACAAGATGTTTCTTTATTCCATCTCGTTATACTAGTGTTTCTGGATTATGGAGGCTTATTTCCGATGGCGGGCTGATACTGTCTGATGATGAGCTGCTGCCTTCTGATAATGGGCTGCGACCTATATCTGACAAGGGGCTGAATGTATCGTGAGAAAAGGTGCTTGAGCTCTTGCTAGATGCTGCCGCGGAACGAAACTCAAGCGAATCGGGGCGCCTTGGTGATTGTCTATAGGTGTCACTCCCAGATGTTGAGACACTTGGCCTCCGGTCTTCCCTAGATCCGGAAGAACTCGGTGTTCGGTCATCCCTAGAAGCAGAGGAACTGGGTCTTCGGTCGCTTCTAAATCCGGGGAGACTCGATCTTCGGTCGCCCCCAGGTGCCACAGAAGTCGGTCCCTGCCGGCCTTGATAGTCAGGAGATGGAGCCGCGGAAACATCTTGCTGAATATGTCCTGGCTGGTTGCGTTGACGGTCTGGAGGCGGAGGTCCAGAAAGACTTTGTCCAGGCGGGTTGCCTTGACGCTCTGGAAGCGGAGGCATGGAATGGCGTTGACTCTGTCCCGGCCAACTAATCTGACGCTCAGGAAGCGGCGCGCTAGAACGGCGTTGACCTTGTTGACGGTCGGGAGGCGGAGCCCCCCGAGGACTTTGTCCTGGCTGTATGCCGTGACGCTCAGGAGTCGGTGGCCTGGAGAGGCCTTGACCCTGTGCTGGCTGGTTGCCTTGACGGTCGGGAAGCAGAGGTCCCGAAAGAGTCTGTCCTTGCCGACTGCCTTGACGCTCGGGAAGCGGAGGGTCGGCAAGAATCTGAATTGGCTGGTTTCTCAGACGGTATGGAGTCGGAGGACTGTTGCCCGTCCTTGAGTTTTCTAGTGGCGAAGATTCTTGGTATGGAGGCGGAAGAGGGCTACTACTCCCTGAGCGTGGGAGTCGACCACCATCTTCGTATGCAGGCGGAGGACTGTTTTGGCCTGATGTTGGGGGTGGCTGTCGAAGAACTTGTGAGTATGACGGCGGAAGAGTGTTTTGGCCTGTTCCTGGGGATGGCTGTCGAAGGACTTGTGAGTATGACGGCAGGATAGTGTTTCCCGTCATTGGGCTTGTCCGTCGACTGCTTGAATCAATGCTGCGCGCCGCTGGGTCTGACAATCGCATAGCTTCTTCAAATGTCAAAATGCGGTTTCCCTGTGGGCTGGAATATCCCGACGAGGACGGTGAAGTGGTATCAATGGCAAGTACCACGACCCTTTGAGTACCTGTGACTGGATCCGTGTACGAAACAGTTCTGTGTTCCCAACCAGGTCTGGCACGTGAAGCACCGCTGCAACATCTCGTTGCCGCCGACACGACGCCTCCAGGAAGTGGCCGAGCATGAAGCTTGACTATCCAGAGACTTATGAGTATCACAACGGAAAAGGCAAAACGGCTAAAACACCTGCGAGCCATGGCTACTAGTATGGTTGCCGGCGTTGAAGGCTAAGTGAAAGAGGAACAGATGGCTAGTCAGGACCGGTTAATTACTATTAAGAACAAGTCTACGAATGTTGTACGCTCTCTTTATAGGACTGCTGGTATCAACCTATTCTAGGGTGCGCATTCCTTTCAATTGCCTCGGCCTAGCAGAAAGGAGCAGTTTCTACCTGATTATCGTGGTTGGAACGCTCTGGCAAGCATTGGACGCCCAACAGTTTTGTACATATAAGCCGTGTTGCCCTGGTCTGGTGCCAAGATGTTCCATACCGTGGTTAAGCATGGTAATAATAGGAACGCACATCCTATTATAGCAATTTTAGGCTCCTGTAAAGAAGCAATCGCAGGCTAAAACCCTAAATGTGTCTTGATACCCTGCTTTGGAGAGGACAACCTCAGTTGATGGTATCTTGTATAGAAAATGCTTTGGGATAATGTGACTCTAGCGAGTAATTAGTATCAAAAAAGCTACAATTTTAAAAACCAAGAGAGAGCAAAAAGAAGTCGTTACTTTCTCATCTATCAAAATAGTATAAGTAGAACAGGACAAGAAAGTCTTGTAGTGCGGCGGTTCGATCGTGCGGCATTGCATGTACATGCGTAACTTGATATAATTCGAAAAACTTTACTTCCTCCAAGGATCGTCGACAAGCATCCGCAATATACTGGCGGTTATCAGGGGTAGGATGCGTGTAGGTGCGCTTAGTTTGCTAACTTGGCATTGCATCCCGCCCGTCGCTCCTGGTACTGCGGCTGTCGCTAATGGAAGCATGACTCGGTTACTAGTCTTTGGCTGGAATTCGGAGGAGTCCACTATCAACAACCATGCTCCACTTTAATAAGCGATCAAAGGCTTCATTCTGCTTTAATAACTTATCAAAGGCTCAACTTTATCAAGTCATCTCTAGAGCTAAAGTAATAATAATAAAACCTCTTCAAGAACAACTGGCGTGGGCTATAGCCATAGTCTTTCTCAAGTGAGAATGTCTTTGGTTGAGTCCATGATCCAGCGACCAAGTCCTGGCAATAGCTATTGGTGGAATAGCGATAGCGCAACCCCGAAGGAGTCAGAGACTTGCTAATATCTCTTTTAAGAGGCAAATATTCCAGACCCACAAGACTTTCATTCCAATACAAGGCAATAAGAGACTACTTTGGACAGCGATGAGCTTTATAGCCTAGGGATATATGCCATTTTCTACTTTCAAGTAAAAAGGCCTAGGTATTCAATTTATATGCAGCATCTTTTTATAGCTAGGCATCTCCTAATATAGCTATATTTCAAGCTACGTTTTCCCACGCATAAAGTAAGGCTATTTATATATTTAATTAAACATACCTTGTATTCCCTCATTAGGATGCGTATATATACTGAAAAGTATATAGAATTAGCAGACTTGGCTATAACTACATGCTTTGTAGGGTGCTTGGATTCGGCATAGGCTTAAACAAGATATTTATCGCCTGCCACGTCTAGTTTTAGATTTACCGCCCCTCATTCTACCCGCAATTTGCGATCCTCGCACCAACTATTATATGAGCCCTGGCTGCCGGCGCCCTTTTCATGACTTTATCGCGCATGCTGGGGTGACTAGGACTGATACCTGTCTTCCTGAGTGGCCTGAGGTGCTTGAGGTGCTTAGCGTGCCCGAAAAAGGTGACGAAATGAGATCATTATGGCCATTGTTAGTATTGAAAAAATCTGCATACATTGTGACATTAGCAGGCCCAACTATAAAAGTTGGTATATACAAGTTTATTATATAGGTTTTCTGACCCGTAGCCTTGAAAAATTTGAAAAAGTGTCATGCGAGTAACGATTTAATGAGCATTACTCTAGCTTACAAGTCCCGCTACCACTGCCAGGGGATCTTCAAGGTCACCCTATTCCAATCTCTAGGGAACGAGTCCAGGCAAAGCTCCCAAGAGAGTCCCCGCCTAGCATTATACGAGTAGGTAGTCTTGGACTAAAGTAATAAATCATGCAAGAATTGCGCCAGCTAGATGCTCATGTATATAAGGGTAGCTGTTTCTCATTTTGACACAATAGGTAATAGGTATTGCATCCCAGTTGCACCTCACAAGTTTATCTATACTCTTTGAAGACGATATCTGCTCGTCTTCTCGCTTACTTTGCCCTGTATTCATAATGCCTCAATGGATCATCATTTTAGTCGTCTTCATCTTTAGTGTCTCGGCCTTGGACCCCAAGGTTCTTGCAAAACATTACACTAATAAATTGGGTTTAAAGACGACTATCGACAAATTCAATCCTCCTCGGTATGAATATAAAGAAACGGAAAGAACTTGTTTTAAATATTGGTCGTTTCGGAGCACCTATACGGATTTCGTGATGCGCGAAACCTTGCAGGCAAGCAACGACACCACATGGACTGTTGGCTACGTCAGTGTTCCACAAACCAGGTTCTTCAACTTGAATAATGATATCGTGCCGATACATACCGAGGAAGGAACCTGGACAACAAGAGGTACTACAGAGGGTTGGAATGCAGCAGCTTCGTTTCAGGCAAAGGGTCTCTCCATTTCAAGTGGATATTCTTCCCTTCAACATGAGTCGACAACGAATATAAGCTCGCTTGGGATATCGGAAATTTGCCCATCTGGATTCGAGTGCCGATTTGAGACTTGGTTCTACCATATTGACTTTGACGGACAATGTCAGCGCAAGGCGGTTATTCAACGCTTCGAGGGGACGGATATTTGTCTCTGGGTTAAGCCCCGCCTCTTGACGAGCCACCCCGCTCGGGCATATTTAGCCGAGCGATCGGAATGCCAACAGTACACGGAATGGGCGTGGAAAACCTGCTGGGAACCGAATGGACCGGAATACGGGAGCCGGCCAGTGGCAGCGTGCAAGCTCCATTTGCCCATTCAGGAGAGTACTACGCAGAAGCAACTTTCCACCCTTGTCTTTGTCAAGGAAGATTACCGCACCGACCCGGCTCAGACAGCCACCGAGGTCCCGAAAGCAACAGAAGCAGCAGATGACTGCGTGTTTAAGCTTAATACGGGGGAGTGGTACGATTCTTTCAAAGACACTTACTACAATGAAGCCATCCAGGCATGGCTTTCTCAGCCGGACAGACCCACGCCCATCATCGACGATGGCCTTCGACGCCCCGACTGTCCATCCTATAAAGACAAGAGCGGGCAATCTTTGACTATGGGTCTGGCAAGGCTACAGGCAGGAGTAGCTGGGGCTACAAACATTCATAAAAAGAGACAGCTTCCCCAGGCACGCAGTATTGAGGTCAAGGTTATTGCTGGTTTCCGGGGAGAGATTTGACTTGTATGTCTGGCTTATCCATGGTTAGAGCTCGTCAATTCAATGCACCCGTAGCTGTCGACTGCAGACGCGGACTGAGAAGGAGTGAATAAATGACAGGGTTCTGACTTTAGTGCAGCGTATATATAGAATTGCCAAACATTTTTTTTATGCGTATAACTGTTATTGTAAATCTATTAGATGACCTCGTCTGGCTTACTTGGTAGTGCTAGCTAAAGTGCAACATGCTGTAGTTCGGCGACTAGCAAGTCTAACACGACCAAGTTGCCTCGTAATGGTTTTGCTTGCCCTATACTTAGGTAAGATAAAGGCCCCGTTTATCCGGCCACCTAATATGACTATTCGGCCACCCAAATGTGGCTCGTTTATGGGGAGGTACAAACGCTGCTATTTTCTATGTATCTATACTCTGTAGAAAACATCTTCCTATCGCGACAGCACTTAGCCAGCGATGCCAGCGATGCAATTGAGCTGCTACGTCTGGCTATAGATTCACAGCCCCTTGTTCTCTCCGCAATTTGCGACCCTTGCATCGACCGTTATACAAGGTCCTAGCTACCGGCGTTCTTTTCGTTGATCTCGCGACGTGACTGGCGTGCCCAATAAAGATGACGAAATGGCATCGTTCTCGCCATCGTTAGTGGTATTGCAAACGGGTTTGCATTGAGACTCCTAGCTACAAAACGATACTGCGTACAAATCAAGTGTATGAGTTTCTAACCCGTAGCCCTAGAAAAAAATGGAAATGTCGTGCGAGTAGCGATCCGATGTCGTCCGAATAGCATTGCAATAGTGTGCTGCATGATTAGCAATACTCTTACACTATGCATGACGCGTGGCTCGTCTTGTGATACCCAAAGCCGCCTCAAGCGTTCTTTTCCTGGCATCAGGCTGTCCGCCCTCAGGCTCACCAAGCTGCGCCAAGACTGTGTCTACCTGGCGAGCTGAAGACGAGTCGGTCCGTCAGCAATACGATAACAGAAGAAGCGTAACAAATCTAAGCATAACATACCGGTAAGGTTGTCCAGACTGCGTAGAGTGGACGGACAGCCGGGTATCACGTTCCCGGTAACGACGCTGTAGAGAGGCGCCAAGCTGATACTGTCATGCGCAATGATGCTGTTTTGCAGCCTCGCAATGCCGTTTCTATCGCTATAGCCAATTATTAGCACCACACTAGGAGTAATTCGAAACGGAATAGATAAAACTCACGAGGCGGCCATTCTGATTTCTAGACCATTGAGTCTGTGGTCCAGATTATCGACTTTGTGCTCTAGGCTAGTGACCCTTTGATCCAGCCGGTCAACCTTTTGCTCCAAGCGATCGATCTTTGTATTCATTGTTTGAATCTCTGCGCGCATGTAGCCCATTTCCGACCGCATCTCTGTGCGCATGGAGCGCATCTCCGAACGCATCTCCGACTGAAACGTTTCCATCATTTGCATCATTCGCATGCCTTGATCAATAGCGGGAAGAGTTTGACACCGCATGACTTCGACAGACAAGATGGACAGACTCTCAGCTATCCGAGGAAACGACGGCAAAACTTGAGTTGGTGCTGCGTCCATTGGTGCTACGCGTGGCTTGTAGAGTGTTCAAGGAAGAGTATTGCTAATCGTATAGCACACAATGGCTAATCGTATAACATATCGGTGCCATGGGTTAGAAATAGTTGCCCAGTTGCCCGTAAATTTTATAGAGGAAGAATAAAAAAGAGACTGGGGTCGGGCACACATACTATATAAACACGTAGTCACGTGTTTGCTAGGTAGGAAAGCAACGCGGTGTCAGCTGACTTTGCTGCCTTGGCAACGGCAGCGGCAACGGCCCTACCTGATTGGCTGCAGAGTGCGGTTGGTTGTGCAGGGTAGGCTGTTCTTGCTGATTCTGGAGGATGAAGAAGTAAAGCTTGTTGTGCTGGTGGAAAAGGGCGGCAGCCACCTTTTTATAATGCGTCAGCATCCCAGTACCGTGAATATCATTTCTGATGAGTAAAATCACGGCCGTCTTTTAGACCCCTGCAGTATATTTTATTGACATGGGACATGTTCCTGGTTGAAAAAATCGGTGTGCATTAATAACCTTGAGCTCTACACCAAGTGACTACATTACCACGGCTCCTTATTCCCTAAATAGCAAGCCGTACCCTGTTCCGTGATGCTCCTACTCTTACTCCCAGCAAAAATACTACCCTAGGCAAGTTTCAAGTTTCACGGCGCCTTAACGCACGATGTTGGCACTCTATTGCAGCTTCGGCCTACATTGGGCCCCTCGCCACTCGTCCCTTTACACGGCGCCTCCCATAATCGCGTACACTGCACCTGCTTCTCCTTGTGCATTCGAGCTCAACGCATTGGCCAACAGAGGTTGAGTAGTATACTCTAGTTACGTTGTTAGTACTGTGGCCTGAGAGGTGGAGGGCACAGCGGATCTCAAGTGTACCTTTACTAGCCCACTGCAGTCGGAATCAACGAATCGCACCTCTTACTCCTTTCCGCTCATCTTGTTGTCAACCCTGACAATTTCTTCTTTTCTGCTGTCTCGTCTGTCTCATTCTCCATAGCACCGACTTAATCTTTTGCCTAACATTGTTCATGGCATCATTTCCTCACCCAGCTTGCCAAAGATATTTAAGATCCGTCATGTACAGCAAGATGGCACAACTCTTTCAGTTTTCTGCGCCCCCCATGGGACTAGACAAAAATGCACTGAGCTAGAGAAATCCCAGCTACGATTGCATCACGTCGGCATTAAAGGCACAGTTTTTGTCGACAGGTCGACGGACATGTTCTAATCGCATGCGACTGTGGCCTCGTTGATCAAGCTCTCGTGTTTATAATTACTGGTCCGCTAGCTAGTCTCTGGGCTGCTATTCTCGTCTGTATTAATTAGTAACGATTCTTGGCACGATTGACACCAGCAAGCTTACTGGAAGTAGACGCAAAGTGTCGCTCCCTTTTCCACCCGACTGCAGTCGTCATCAACGAGCAAGACATTGCTTTCATCTTGGACGTCAAAGTTCAAGCTGGCTGCAAAGACGTCCATGGCGTGGATAGTGTGCAAGATGAACAAGGGCGATGTTGTGGGCAAAACATTTCTGCTTCTAGATGAATGAGGTCCAGCCATCAATAATTAATGGAGGCAAGGTATAGAAGGGTTGCAATAATGGATTGAGTGCAGACGTTGGAGGTGAAGTCTAGGGAGCTGTGGTTCATGGAAAAGGAGGTGGTAGAATACTTGAATTACGTAATCGTGATATCGCAATGTGCAAACGGCAGTCACATAGTGCCTGCTCGTATAAAGGCAATCAAGCCAAGTTTTGGCTCATGGCATGCGCACGCATCGTGATTGTTGCGTTAAACACACGTGGGCAATGCTTGACAAATTCAAGCCACCAACTCGCGAGAATCAAGGTGCACGTCTTGAATCGATGCTTTGGCGGAGTCGCTGCAAGAGGGGCTTGGCTGCGTGGCGTCGAGGGCAGCCACATGGCGTGCAGCGACTCGATCATCTCAACTCGGTCAGCAAGATGTGTCACGGGGCATAAAGATGACGTTGAACAAGATGTAGGCTGGCTGTTTTGAAAACTGGATTCATACACTGTGCTGAATTGCGTTGGCTCGGTGTAGGAGTATAACGGCGATGGCTCAGCCTTGACATTGATGCGCCAACTTGAGCATGTTTGATTACTCGAGGCTCCAGACCATCTTGATGGGCGTATAAGCGACGGCACAGTCCGGGGGGGTAGGGCGGTAATGGAATAATGCGTCATGTACGTGGCGCCAATACTTGATTGCAAATACTCGTTGACCGGTCTCTGCTCAAGCCACACTCTACGGCCATTCCATGGTTCTGGGTTACGCAGCCACGATGGCCGATGCCATGATGTTGTAAAGCCTCCGCTATGCTGTGAGTGGCGACAAGTGCAGCTGAAGCATGGCTTTGCACAGCATTGGACTATAAAGCTTCACTGGCCTCGGGCCTGGGCAAACGTCTCCATCATCAAGATGTCATGGGACAAGATGATGTCTTGCACATTGACAGATGCCAAAAAGGCACAAGTTGCAGAATGCACGCTTCAGCCGGTAAAAGAGACTTGCATGACTGTCTTTACGGGCGCCAAGCAGACGAGCGCAGAGGAGGGGCTGCGCATCAACCGGCCCGACCAGACTGGCGCCTTGCTGCTCGAGGACGGCTTGAATCGACAAGAGGTTAGTTCTTTTGCCCCCTCTGCTCTATATGATGGAAATAGTAGCACCTGAGAGCACCTGTTGCTATACACTAGAAACAAGGCATTCAGGAAATGGCAGCTGACAGGACAGATAGCTTCAGCGCTTCAACCATGGCCCCCCCGAGCGCATGCTTGATGCCCGCGGCGCCGGAGCCCACGGCACCTTTTCCCTCTTGGAATCCGCCGCCGACGTGACTCAGGCCTCCATCCTCACCGACACGCACGTCAAAACACCCGTCTTTGTCCGCTTTTCCACCACGCTCGGCAGCCGGTGCTCAGCCGACACGGTGCGCGACGTGCGTGGCTTTGCCGTCAAGATGTATACCCAGCAAGGCTCGTGGGACCTGGTGGGCAGCAATATGCCCGTCTTGTTCATGCACGACGCCCTGGAGCTGCCCAATCTGATGCCCATTGCCAAGGCCATGCCCACTGCTCAGACGGCACGCAACGCCTTTTACGACTTTGCCTCGCTGCACCCCGAGGCGGCTCACATGCTCCTCTGGACCATGTCTGACCGCGCCATACCCCGATCGTACCGCATGATGCAGGGCTTTGGCGTCAATACCTTTATTCTCGTCAACCGCGCCGGCGAGCGCCACTTTGCAAAGTTTCACTGGACGCCCATGCTTGGAGTCCACTCGCTCGTGTGGGACGAGGCCGTCAAGATTGCGGGCGAAGACCCCGACTTTTACCGGCGCGATTTGGCCGAGGCCATTGCCGCCGGTCTGTTTCCGCGCTGGCGGCTGGGCATGCAAACCATTGCCGAGGCGCGCAAGCACGACTTTGATTTCGACGTGCTCGACGCAACCAAGCTGTGGCCCGAGGAAGTGGTGCCGCTGCGGTACATTGGCCAACTTGAGCTGACGCGCAATGCCGACGACTCTGTTGCCGAGATGGAGCACATGGGCTTTTGCTCGAGCAATCTTGTCCCGGGCATTGAGCTGTCGGACGATGCGCTCTTGCAGGATAGGGGCGTTGGCTACGTGAAGGCGCAGACGGGTCGGCTGGGGATTAATGGGCACGAGATGCCGAATAACCGGCGGCGGTGTCCCGTGGGCAACTTGTGCCGCAACGACGCCAGACAAGGCTCGGTGACGAGGGCGAGGGTCAACAACTACTGGCCTAGTCGACTGACAGTGGCAGAAGCGGGCCAAAGGGCCAAGAGGGCCAAGTTAAGCAACCATTTTGCCCAGGCGCGACTCTTTTGGCACTCGCTGGCGCCGTGGGAGCAGACGCACGTCAAGGCGGCCCTGGTGTATGAACTGGACCACTGTGACGAGTCGGTGGTGCATCAGGGCATCATTGGGCTTTTGGCCAAGATTGACCTTGGGCTGGGACAGAGTGTGGCGGCCATGATGGGAGCGCCCAAGCCTCGGGGCGACGGAGAGAAGCCTTGGGACGACGGAGAGAAACCTCGGGACGACGGAAAAGAGGCTCGAGACGACGACGAGGAGGAGCAAAAGCCATGGCCAAGGCTCAAGGGCGTAAGCCAAGCCGAGTTAATGCCCCCTGTACCAACCGTGGCGTCGCGACGCATCGCCCTCATTGTAGCAGACGGATACGACGCCACGTGGCTCGACGACGTCAAATTCACCATTTCTTCTGTTGGCGCCACCCCCATTGTCATTAGCCCCCACCGCTCCAGCATCTTTGCCGCCCCCAGCCACAACACGGGAGCTGGTTCGGTCACGCGAGAGTCACCGCCTCGCAGCACTCTGCCCGACCACCACCTCGACGCCCAGCGCAGCACAATGTTTGACGCCGTCTACATTGCCGAGAGCAAGACGAGCACCGCCGCCCTGGCTGCCAATGGGCGGCTCCTGCACTGGATCCGCGAAGCATTTGGCCACCTCAAGCCGCTGGCTGCCACGGGCGAGGCCATTTTGCTGGTGCAGAGAGCGCTTGCGCTGCCGCAGGTGGAGGTGTCGAGAAATGGCTCGCCGGTTGAGAGCTACGGCGTGGTGACGCTGCGAGACGTGACGCCCGATAGCTTTACGGGCGGCGTGTGCTTGGCGGCGGGGGCAAAGGCCTTTATGAGCCGTTTTCTGTGGGCAACGAGCCAGCATCGCTGTCATGCGCGAGAGGTGGATGGGCTGACTGCGCGCGTGGCCTTTTGACTGTTTTGTTTGCATGTATTAGACTTGGTGTTTTGTTGCATTACTCTAGGGGTGTGTCGACTTTATAATCTAGCGTCCTGGCTGCAAGACTTGACTTTACAATCTAGCGTCTCCTTGATCCGTGGCTATAAGACTTGACTTTACAATCTAGCATCTCCTTGATCCGTGGCTACAAGACTTGACTTTACAATCTAGCATCTCCTTGATCCGTGGCTACAAGACTTGACTTTACAATCTAGCATCTCCTCGACCCGTGGCTACAAGACTTGAACCATAAAAAAAAAACTTGTATAAAAAAAAGAAAAAAAAAGAATCAATACAAGTGTAGACGCTCTATAGGACAATTCGTATCCCACGGCCCGCACGACGCATTACAAAACGTTTCCCCTTGCGGAACAATGCCCATTTCGAAATAATCATGAATGACGCCGTCAATGCACGAATTATTCTGGATAAAGACTGTATGCGCCATGTCGTCTAGAATAGCGAGTCCCGAGCCCGGATGGCCAGCCGCCATGCGCCGCGCCGAAGCCAAGGGCGTGACTGGATCCAGGCGATTTGATACAAAGAGCAACGGCGCGGCCGGCCTCCCCTCGACGCCACGCGTATCCGCCTCTGGCGAAGCAAACGGCCCCGTGAAGCGCCAATTCGGCACAAAGGGCCACGACGAGCAGCCAAAGCGCAATTCGGACCAGTAGGCGCCATAGATGCTCGACGTCTGCACCTGCTGGGCAATATACGTCTGCCACTGGGCGACCGTCATGTCACGGACGTCTTGTCCGTCGCCGCAGAGGACGGCCTGCGACGCCTCATTGATTTGCGTGTAGGCGGGAATGGAGCGGCCGACGCCAACGCTGCGCTTGAGTTTGGGCACGCTGGCAGTGGTAAAGGCGGTGACGAGGGCTGAGGCGTTGCCGGCCATGGCTTGGGCGAGCATGGCGGCCAAGGGGCGGAATTCAAAAATGGGAAACTTGAAGGCGTCGCCAATGATGCGGCGGACATGGTCGCCTGTAATGACGCGGGCATTGTCGCGGCCTGTGACGGCTAGGGGGAAGGAGTCGAGGCTGTCGAGGTAGGAAGTGACGCGGGCCTTGATGGAGGCGGGGCTGGTGTCGGAGGGGTGTTTGAGGGGGCAGTTGGCGTGGAAGCAGCCCTCGAAGAATTGGTCAAAGATGGCGTCTGCGTCTTGAAGGTTGGTGAGCCAGCCCTGCCAAAAGAGTTAGCCCCTAGTGTGTTTTTTTTTCAAAAAGTGTGGTTCATGTAGTGGTTGGTAAAGGGGGTCGATGATGATGGGTCATGTAAGGGTATGCTTGATGTAGTGGGTGGCAAAGGGGGTTGATTATGATGGGTCATGTAGGGGTGTGCTTGATGTAGTGCGTGGTAAAGGTGGTTAATGATGATGAGTGGTAAAAGGGGTCGACTCACTGCTCCTCGAGAATAATCATCCGCGTCAGCCACTCCATCCAAGACTACACGCCCGACTCGCCCCGGATACAGCGACACAAAATAATTCCCCAAAATCGTCCCATAGGAAAACCCAATATACTGCAACCTCCCCCCTCCCCCCTTTTTGCCCTCGCGCGTCCTCAACTCATCCGTCTTGTCCACCATTTCCACCAAGTCGCGCGCCACCGACGCCGTGCCAGCAAACCCCATAATGGGCCCCATCTTCTCATCGCTGCGCGCACACACGTCGCTATACGAAGCAATCAAGGCATGGCTATACCGCACCGCCGCCAGCCCAGCGCCCAGGCCGCCCGTTCCCAGCATCTGCAGCACCATGGCGTCGCGGGCAAGCTGCTCGTCAAAGCAAATCGACTGCGGCGTGCTGTTTCCCACGCCGCGCGGGTCAAACGAGATGATTTCATAGTGTAGCTTGCGGTCCAGACGGCGCTGCATGTTGCGGCCGTCGAGGAGGACAAACTCTACGCCCGAGGCGCCTGGCCCGCCGGGATTGGTAAAGACGGCGCCGCCAAACGATGCGTCAGTTTCGGGCACCGTGGCGGGCAGCTTGATCATGGCAATGGCCGTGGTGCGCGTGTCGTTGGGGTTGAGCCAGTCGAGGGGCATGAGGAGCCGCGCGCACTGGAATTGTCCCTGGTAGCAGGCGTGGTATTCGAGACTGCGGGCGGGCGTGATGCTTGTCCAGTTGAACTGCGGCAAGTCGTCGGCCGTGGCTGCGGCTGGGCTGGTGGCGAGCAGCAGCCGCAGCAGCAACAGCTTCATCAGGGCTGCTGGTGCGAGCATGCTGGACAGCCTGCCGTCATGAATGCACGCCGGCTAGAGTCATGCTTAGAGTTGTGCCAGACGGGCCTCTTGCACGAGCAACAAGAGCTCATAATAATACTGGCAAGCGGCACCACAGCGCGAGGCATGTGACTAGTCGTGTTTTTCGCGGACCCGTCTCCCTCTCTCCTGCTGCGTAGAGCAAGCTAATTCATCACAAATTTGGCTCCGTCTGTGGTGACACCGCCTTCGGCAGTTGAGCATCGAGACATGTCTCTGATTTGCGCCTCTGTTTCCCGCTTGCAGTCCCCGCGCTATTTATCCTACCATTGCCGCCAGCTTGTCCTTGCATTGACGCGATTTTCAATCCCGTAGCCTGATTTTTTCTTCTCTTTTTTTTCTTCTTCCTCTTTTTTTTCCTGCTCGTAAATGTCGTGTCCCGGCATGTAGCAGCGTCGCACAAACATGTGCTCCTTGTTTTGGGAGCAAGGCTTTTTGTTCAAGTCACTGTCACACTTGGCCAAGACTGTGCCTCTGGCATCACGCTGTTTTTCCACTTGACCACCTGTTGCCAATCTATTTAATTTAAAAAAAAAGAAAAAAAAAGAAAAAAAAGAGAAAAGGTACACCACGTCGTTTTCCTAGTCGCTGCATTCTTTCAACACTCTTTACTCCTCTAGCCAAGACGCCCCCAAACGTAACATGATGTAAAAAAGATGCTACTCCTCAGCAGCGATACTGCGACAGCCCCTTTAGAGAAAAGGCCAGCGCTTCCACCTCGACATCGCCCTCGACGCCCCCCAGCGCACTAATATAAGCCGCCCGCCCGCCCAGCTTGTACACAAGCACTTTTTCCTTGCGCTCCCAGTCCTTGCGCAGCCAGCAGGCGCGCCGCGGCATGCAGGCCGGCCGGCCGCCGTCTGGGAAGAAGTGATAGCCCCAGACACCCTCGGTGTCGACCTTGTAAATGGGCACGCCCAGGAAGCGCATCTTGTGCTGGAAGAAGCGCTTGCACTTGCGCTCGCAGTCGAGGTGGCGGTTGGGAAACATGATGTGTGTTTCTCGGCTGCAGGCAATGTCTTTGACAATGGGGTTCATGCGGTAGGCCTGGGTCCAGTCGTAGTCGTCGCGGGCGAGGGCGTCGTTGAACATTTTGTTCTTGGCCTTCCATGTAGCTTGGGTCATTTCTACGTCGGGGTCAAAGTCTTTGCTGGAGAGGTGCTTTGCTGGGGGGGCTGGGGGGGCTTGTCTCTTGACAGTGTGAGGCGTGGTGGTGGTGGTGGGCATTGAGAGGGCCGTGGCAAGACTCGAGGCAACGAGTAAAAGGGTGCACGTCTTCATTGTTGGTGTCAAAGTCCCCCCTAGTAATTACACTTGGTCTTTTGCTTCAAACTTTTCTAGTAGCGAATGCAAGTGCAGGTAATGGGCTACATTGCATGTTATAAGCGAAGCAAATGCACGTCTTGTAGCACTTGATGCAGTAGCAGCAGTCATTGGTTGCCAGCAATTACCACTGCTACCATGATGGACTTATTCCAGCCCGTATTACTCGATAATCTAGCCGGGTGCGTCTCGTCTCATTTTCCAATATATAAAGGCAATACAGTCATGGGCTTGTGAGCCAAGCAAAGTCTCTTGTCGTGCAGAGCCATTTGTCTCTTCTTTGGCAAGCGTGCGAGTTGCTAGGCCAAAGGCGTCGTTGCAACAAATGGCATTGGAGCACGTCTAGCTGCCAGAGGTAAAGGGGCAAAAAAAAAAAAAAGAAAAACTACTAGCCTCTCTCCCCAGGCCAACACAATCGTCGACACAATAAGATTGTGACTCTAAAAAAGAGGGCTTATCCGTAACGGGTGCACGTGCCCCTTGTAGAACGCCACCTCGAGTGCATAACCTTTTTGAGTAAAAGCTGACATGACATGGTGACAATGAGAGTCTGAGCCCATCTTGCATTGTCACACAACATGGCGCCATGAATGCTCGCCATTGTAAAGCCACTCATGGGCATTGCTGCAAAACACCAACGAGGACAGCAAAAACAGTGCGCATGGGCAGTCCAGCCCAAGACCACTAAACACTTGCCAAAATACTCTTAGCAAAATAGCCCAACTGCCATGCACGGGTTTTGCTTCCGACGCCAGGGGACTGGCACGAGCAAGTGACACTCTGCTGCTGCCAAGCATTGCGTAGCGTCGGCCCACTGCAACTATATGCAAACCACATGCTTCCCCCCAAGGCTAGACTGCCGAGGCTTTGCAACCACACTTTGAGACGGATGCCTTTTTTTGCCAACCAAAAAAAGAAACATGTCGTGCTCTCGCGCTTTCGCGTAGGAAGTGCGAGTCAGACCGAATCCCAATGGGATTAACAATTTGCCCCTGATGCTCGGTACGAACCTATTAGAGTCAGCTCTGCAGGTAAACGCGGGTGAGAGGGGAAAAAAAAAAAAGTCGTTATACTATACACCGCTATGCTTGATACGTTGCACTTGTTGAGCAAGGCGCAGCGCTTTTTTCTCAACAAGACGGGAATCAATCTCGGCAGCATCTAGATATACGATTTAGCACCCAACAGGCTTAACCACGATGCGCGACACGCTAAACGCACTTTTATTTTTAATTCGCCACTAAGAAAAAAAAAAAGAAAAAATTTCTCGGCCGAGGTGCCAAAACAAATGGGCAAATCCGGGGAGGCCCAATGACACGTCACACACGGACCCCCAGCAAGGCCAACCGTCCGGTAACACCGTCTTCAGCCCCGTTCAAGGATGAGCGGTGTATGTACAGCTTTGCTTCTCGTCCCTGTCGGCTCGGAGAATAATTTGCCGTCCACGGGAAAAGGGAAGCACGAAATGATCAAGGTGGCACCCGAGACAGACGGCAAAGAATGAGCGCATTGACGACGAGACGCATGGGCCGAGAAAATAAAAAAAGGTAACAAACTGGCTCATCATGGCGGCCGTGCTCATGAAGCCGAGGCCGGCAAAGAGGCCGCCATGCGTCTGCTTCGGACCAAAGGTAAACATGGGGCAAACTGCACGCCGTCAAACTGGGCAAGTGCCCTCCTTGATTTAGCCCCATTGTGCGGCTGTGCTGCAAGTCTGTGTGCTGCAAGTCTCTGTGCTGCAAGTCTGTTCCCGTCTTCCTTGTCTCCTTCTCCTCGGTAGTGCGAAACTGGGGTAAAGGGAGCAAATTTCCATCTTCCTCGGCTGCTGCTTTACCGGACTTGAAGAGAGTGGAGAATTTCCCAAGGAGAATTTAATACCAAGCCCGCCGCATCATCAATTTTTATTTTCCTCTCCTTCACCTCCATCATCTCATCTTTTTTTTTTTTAAACCTTGCTCCCTAAAAGTATACACCCTTGTATACAACCTATACCCTAAAAAACCATGACCGACTCACTCGACTTTGACGTGGTCATTGTCGGCGGCGGCATCTCTGGCATCAATGCCGCCTACAGGATCCAGACCCAGGCGCCTGCAGGCACGCGTTACGCCATCTTTGAAGGCCGCGACGGCATTGGCGGCACGTGGGATCTCTTTCGCTACCCCGGGATCCGCTCCGACTCGGATATATTTACCTTTGGCTTTGAGTGGAATCCCTGGCCCATGCAGGGCACCATGGCGCTTGGCCCGGATATTCGCGACTATTTGCGGCAGTCGGCCCAGTCGGCGGGCATTGATGAGCATATCCGGCTGAGGCACAAGGTTGTGTCTGCGAATTGGAGCTCGAGCGAGCGGTGCTGGGAGCTGGCGGTTTGTGTCGACGGCGAGGAGAAGCCGAGGGCATATCGCGCGCGCTTCCTGCTCCTCGGCACGGGCTACTACGACTATGACACGCCGCTGCAGACTGTAATTCCCGGCATCGAGAGCTTCAAGGGCAAGGTGATTCATCCTCAGTTTTGGCCTCGAGACTATGACGCCCGCGACAAGAACATTGTGGTTATTGGTAGTGGTGCCACAGCCGTCACCATTGTGCCCGCTGTCGCTCCAGAGGCCCAGCACGTCACCATGCTCCAGCGAAGCCCAACCTACATCTTTCCGCTTCCTCAGCACCCCAAACTCGCCTCGCTTCTCTTCTCCATGCTGCCCCGCAGCCTGGCTGCTCGCTTCAACCGCTTCCTCTGGATCCTACAGAGCTACCTCATGGTCCTCATGTGCAGAAGCTTTCCCACGCTGGCCAAGCGCTTCATCCGCCGTGCCAACATGAAGCTTTTGCCCCCGCAGATTCCCTGGGACCCGCACTTCAAGCCCCGCTACAACCCCTGGGAGCAGCGCTTTTGCGCCTCGCCCGACGGAGACTTTTTCGCCGCCCTGCGCTCCGGCAAGGCCAGCGTCGTGACGGACACGATTGACACTGTTACCCCCGACTCCATCAAGCTCACCTCGGGCGCCGTCTTGCACCCAGACACCATTGTCACGGCAACGGGCCTCAAGCTCCGCTTTGGCGGCAAGATTCAATTCTCCATGGACAGCCAGCCCATTGATACGGCCCATCGCTTTGCCTGGAAGGCCTCCATGCTCGAGGACCTGCCCAATGTCTTTTTCTCGGTGGGCTACGAAGACGCCTCGTGGACCCTGGGCGCCGACTGTGCGGCTCAGCTCATGACGCGTCTGCTGTGTGAAGCAAGCAAGAACAAGGCCACTGTCGTCATGCCGCACTTGGACAAGCCCGACGAAATGGATGTGAAGCCCATGCTGACCCTTTCCTCCACCTATCTCAAGAATGTCACGGGCCAGCTGCCCAAGGGGGGGACGGGCGTCTGGCGACCAAGGTCGAATTACCTGGCCGACTTGTATGCCGCAAAGTGGGGGGACATTAAGACGGGTTTGCTGCTCAGTTAAAAACATTGCCCTCTGGGATTTGGCTGCTGTTTGTAAACCCTCAAGGCCAAAGATTTTTGCGTTTTTTTTTTTACTGGTTTAGGCCCAAGTTGTTACCATTGCGCATCTTGCAAACAAGGCATTTTGATCAAATATTACTATACCACGTCTTAATTATCCTATTTTCATCAAGCATCTCTACCCGACGCTGTAAAGAGCTGCTTGTGCAGGCCAAGACAAGTATCGCCTAATCGTAAAGCACACGACTGCTAATCGTTCAACCCATAAACTTTAAACGCACACCCCCAAAGCCCCCCCTACTATCAGTATCTAGGTCCCTAGAGGCCCGTCTGGGTCCATGAAAGCTTGCACTCATCCGACTCGAGCGCGTTCCAAACAATGGGGTTATTAGCATCGGCTTTGAGCCAAGTGACGAGGCCGACGAGATGGTGCATTCCATGCTTGGAGGCAAATCTTGCGCTGTCCCTAACGGCCTTTTCCAAGTCATCTGCACCCGGGGCCCGCGTCTTGGCGGCCAAGTCTTTTCCAGTGCGTTTTGCCTCGGCTTCGTCTTTAACTTTTGGCGTCGTCTTGCTATCGGCTGGTTGGGCTGGGGAAACGGGCGTGAATTGTAGGGAAATAGACTCATTTGCAGCGTCTTGTTTCGTGTGACGAGGTTTGGTTCGCTGCTTGGGACTGGTACAAACGACTTGCTGCTCAACCCAAGACGATAGTCGAGTTGGCGGAGCATCCTCTAGAGCCCGCAACGGAGCTCCTTCAACGTCGTCTTGCTCAATCTTGACAAAGTCGTCGCTGCCAGGCCTCAACGTGCCCAGTATAGCATCCTCGGTAGAGAAAAGAATCGTCCACACAAGAATTGTGATTTTGCCATTCAAAATGAAGCCCTTGTTGACAAGACTATTCACCATGTCATCGCCGTAATTGTTGCCAACAAAGGACCTGGCCGCCGCGTCCATCTTGACCTTGCCCTTCTTATTAATCGTGGCTTGCCCAATCTCCGCAGCCTCGTCAAACGCGGCCCACATTCGACTCAGATGGCAGTATTTGCCTTGAAATCTCGCCGGGCTCCATGATCGGTATGCCCAGCGCTCCTTGAACTTTTCGCAGAGAGTGTCGAATAAGCGGTCAAGTGAAGCGTCGTCGCATCTCAGCCCGTCGGTTCTTGCTTGGTAGAGGTCAAGGATAAAGGTTTTTGTCTGGGCAAAGTTCCACGTCGGCATTTTGGCTGTGGTTGAATTGAGATTTTGGAGTCGAGATTTTTTTTTTTTTTTGCAAGGCGGGGAGAGAAGAGAGATTTTGCTAGTCTTGTCGGCTAAAATGACTCGTATAGCGCACTGCGTGAAACGAGCCGCACCGGCGGCTGATTCTAGTGCATGCGCCACGAGGAAAACGGCGCTTGGAATTGTCTGACAAATTTCTTCTTTTCCATTGAATACAGAAAAGGTTCGCATATGCTCAATGACCCACAAAATTCACACTTGTATCGAGGCACCTGATGGCAGTTAGATGACAATAGTTGGAGACATTGTAATAATTGCCCACATGGTGACATTGCATCATTTTGCATCCATTTTCCTTTCAAACTTGACCTCTAGTAATGCGTCACGTAGCGATATATACCACCGCTTCCAACTTTTTTTATTTCTTCTCCCAAGTCCAACGTAACCGGTAATGCAGCGACAATATATTATTTCGCATCCATCTTGGTTGCAAATCGAGCCCTTGAGAACCAATCATGTCTCTTGTCTCTCACAAGTCGAGTCCATCACCAAGCCATTTATTTCGGCGAGCAAACACACTTTTCCCTAAACTCATTCTCAAGGGCATTCGTGCAGATGCAATTCTTAATGTCAGACTCCTCGCCCACGGCATACTCTCCGCACGTGCAGGCAGGCCACTGGAGCAAGACTTGGCTGTTGCCAGAAGCGTCGGGAGCACACGTCTTTTGGGTGTCGGGATTGCGGCACGAGCAGTTGACATTATTGGGAAAGATGACCCAGTCGATTGGGCAGCTCTCGGTAGACGCGGGAGGCGCAGGCGTGCTGGGCTGAGCGGGCGGAGCAGGCTTCCTTTTATTTTCCGTGACTGACAGACCCGTCTTTTCCGCCAAAAAGTCGGCCGGGCACCAGCAGGCCGGGCCGGCGGTTTTGAGGCCCTCGGCATCGAGCGTGGCTCCTTGGGCCGGAGGGTCGCAGAGGCAACCAATGACGCCCGCGGCTTGCTTCTCGGTATAGGCCTGCAGTTCCTCGGATCCCTTGGGGTGGTTATCCTTTTCGTCGGCGCACTTGCACACCGACTCGGTGAGACGGTTCCACAGGTATCCATCCGAGCGCCAGTTGCAGTCGGGAGACACTTTGCCGCCGGTGCAGGTGCATGGCTGCAGCGACAGGGTCTCACGGCTTTCATCGGTGGCAAGACTGGCGATCCAGCATTCCTCGCGAGGGTCGAGTCTGTTCTCCACCTCGGTGAGGTTGACACTGCCGGTCCATTGGGCCTGGGCGGCGACGCTGCTAGTCAGGAGGGCAAAGGCCAGGCCCGACAGGACAGTCTTTTTGATGCCAGAGTTGAACATGATGAAGCAGACAAGATTATTAATCGTCTTGGAAACACAGAGTGTAAATCGTCTAGGAGAATAAACAAAGAGTATTAATGGACTGGAACAAGGCTCAGCTGTAAGAGATTGATGGGATGCAACTAGGCTTTGTTGTCTCTTCATCCGATGGCTTCAGAGCTCAAGGACTAGCTATATTTATACTTGGCTTCCCTGACATGTCGACTGCCGTGGGGTTCCTCAGACTACCAAAAAGCAGTCTTTTTCATGATGCATTGACTTGTATAGCCGAGTGGTTTGCCTGCATTGAGACTTACGCGTTGCTTCACCCATCCTTGACCCTGGGCTCATTACTAGTTCCGAGCCAAAGGCAGGAAACCAGGCACCAACAATGGTTCTAAAGCGGTTTCCAGCCTTGTAGTAAAGGACTAGCCGCCTTTAGCGCTATACTGGCAGACTAGGGCGGCCCACGTTGGCGTAGAATCTCGAGTCATTCATACCATGCGGCAACCCATGGCACCGTCGGTCTACTTCCGTCTTGCTTTATATCCAGCCCTTTTAATAAGTAGCCGTGGGTAAGGCCTTGAAAGTCTTGGGCATTTTTTCCCACTCAGTTGCCTTGACCAAGGCGCCAAGCACTGGGTCCATGGTGAACAACATCTTCGTGGTGGATGAGAGGCGCGCTCTATTATTACAGACGGCGGCTATGGTGGCGCATCAGCCAATACGAATACCGAATGGAAAGCCTTTGCCTCTATATGCCTCCATGCAAAAGAAGCCGTGTGCGTACTTTCAACTTGGGCAACAAGTTGTGACGCGCGGCCGCCATGGGTTTGTTCAGCCAGCTACTACCGCGTGGACATTGCGATGACGAGGCCTTGGCGCGATGCGACGGAGAATATGTATCCGAGTCCCCTTTTCCAAGATTGCCGTTGGAATCAGCATAGAGAGTCGAGATTCCGCAAGGCGGTGCCACGTCTCCTTGTAAAAATGTTTTCAAGGACAAGTTGTGGTTGGGTCGACGAGTTTGAAAACCAAGTCATTCATCCGAGTCGAGGGTGGAAGAGGACAAGGTGACGAAACGCGCGGTACAAGGATTATACGAGAGCCAAGCTAGGCGGTGTGGCCATTGTTGCGGCTCTTGATGGCAGTGTACCAGGCCGGCTCTTGGCCACGTGGTGATTCCACCTAGGCTTTGTTATTTCCAGCCTTGTGTGGAACCTGTAATGCCAAAACTTGGGATGCTTTGTATATTTGCAAGTATATTGTCTCAACTAGCGGCAAGAGTACATTTGTGTCTAGGCAAGACTCAAGGCTAAAAAAGGGGTCCAAGTAGAATTTCAAGCAACTCTCGGGACCTCTTAGCAACTCGCATCTGTTTTGATGCACAATTGGCATGGAGATGAGCACGACCCTTGAAAATATAAACGCAGGCAAAATGATTCTAAAAAAAGTAGCAAAAAACTTGTTCCTAGTCAAACAAGGGCAATGACACCACCACCTTGGGCCAGGCGGCCGTCTCCTTATACTCTTCCTAGTGTCGACTTTGCCGGCAAGTCGACTTTACCGGCAAAGTCGACAGGGGACCCTGGAAATTGGTCCGCCTCATCCCGCGAGTTTCCCGATCCAGACCGAGATTTAAGCTTACGAAGACTATGTATGTGTCACAGCACACGCTTCTAGGTGTGTGGGCCTAAAGTATAGACTAAAGCACGTCTTAGGTAGCTAAGAAGTCTA
>NJET01000172.1:0-43644 GCA_002591415.1 Ophiocordyceps australis | reverse complement strand
ATAAAATAAAATAATAAAAAAACCTGCTCATTTTTGGCTGCCAACACGCCATCGACATATGCCATGGCATGCTTGTGTGTAATGCATGCCAGGCAGGCAGGCAGCTCCATGGACCTCTTGGTCCTCGTACACACACCCTGGCGCCCGTTTCGCTGGCTGGACCCTCTGGACCTTGACGACTCGACGGCCCCACGTCTGTAATGCAATGGTGCGGCTACCTTGGCACATTCTGACCAACAAACCACCACGTCGCCCAACGCTTCACGACACCAGATAAACAACAAAAAGCTTTTCCACCAAAGCCCTGAAGTGTCCATCGGGCTGCAACAATGGCCCGAAGCTGATGCATTTGCTCGTATGAGGCGCATTCCATCTTGGGTGACTGGATGGCCAGGACGCGTCTATTGGCCCGTCAGGACCTTAATCTCCTGAGTTCATCATTTCATTTGGGCAAGCTTGCACGAGAAAGCGACACCTGCCTGTCGCAATGCACTCACTCCCAGCGACGTGGCATCAATACCAGATTACTGCAAGCTTGAGGCTGTTAGTGGACGAGCCCATGCCTGCTTCCACCGCTCATGGGGCTTGAAGCAGACGACTGGTAAGAGACGTGGCATTTATGCATCATTGGGACGCAACCCACTGATTCTGGACATGGTTTCTGGCCAGAAATATCTGCAATGAGCCAACCCATGGCCACAGCGGTTCAGCTAGTAAAAGCATTCTAGGAGCCATTTGTTTAACCCAGACAAGGGCCTGTCCAATGGGATTTGGCCATCATGACATCATGTGAGAGCGCAGCTGAGGGCAAAATGTGCTCTAGCTGTTTGTTGCAGGCAACGACTCTTGGCAGTACATTAATGCTGGTATCCAAATCGTCGCCTTTGGGCTGTCTGGCTACTCTATATGCCAGCCGAGGATAATGTGAAGCAGCCTTGGACTGTCTGTCTACAAAGTTGAAGACAAGAGACAATCTTTTAGCTTTCAATGTCAGTCAAAGCTGGCCGACTTTAGATTTGAAGCCCGGGATTCAAGAAGAGTGTCGACAAGACGACGCGTCGGCACGCCACCGGGTTGCCGAGGCTGTATTGGGTCACCGCGTGGCTTGCTAGAAGGATGCCATGACTATGTGGCTTGCCCCCAGAAGTGATCAAGTGACAGCTGCCTCGTTCGGCATGCGGACCCATCGGGCACGAGAGAGCCGGAGACGTCAGCAGTTGCATCCAGGGCGCTACAAAGCGGCTCAGTAGTCTGACGCTCCGTGCATCATGATGCAAAAAATTGCATCGCCACAGCTGCAGCATGGCCCTGGCTCGGCATCCCAGCGGGCCGCCACGCCAGCGAGAGCGCCCCGTGGCGCACCGCGTGACCGCTTACAGGGCGCTTGGGCAAAGGCGGTGCAATTCTGGCTTGCTGCAAAGTGCCCGGTGGACAAAAAGAGTTAGGGTCAACGTTTCTCCGGCCGCGCCAGGTACCCTGCAGGTCCCCGTCCTCACCAAAGTTGCTCCCCGCCAAAAATCTCGACGTTTTTCCTCTTGCCTGCCATCACTGCCCTGCCGTTTAATCGCCGCCTTCTCCATCCATCTTCTTTCCTTGGCAGCTGATAGCTTGCCCCACGCCCTCTACTTGACGACTGTTGGCACTCGGCCCAAGATGCAGGCACCAGTGCTGGTCATGAGTGAGCTTCAGCCAATCTCTCGCCTCGACTTTTCCGAGCTCTCGAGGCGTGCGGCTCGGAGCTTGCCAACTGACGCGTATCATCGCAGACACCCAGAGTGGGGATAGACAGACGGGACGACGAGCTCAGCTATCCAACATTGCTGCTGCCAAAACGTGCGATGCCCCGCCTGACCGCTTCTATACGTCTACTGACTTGCTGGCGCCATTAGGGTCGCTGACATTATTCGATCATGTCTGGGTCCCAAGGCAATGCTCAAAATGCTCCTTGATCCCATGGGCGGCATTGTCTTGACCAACGATGGGCACGCCATTCTGCGAGAGATTGAGGTCTCCCACCCAGCCGCCAAGAGCATGATTGAGCTCAGCCGGACCCAAGACGAGGAAGTCGGCGACGGCACTACGACTGTCATCATTCTCGGTATGCCTCGGGCGCTCTTGTCTTTGCTATCTAGGCGCTTGCTAATCAAGGCGTCGTTGCAGCTGGCGAAATTCTGGCTCAGGCTCTCCCTCAGCTCGAGCGCAGTATCCATCCCGTCGTCATCATCTCGGCCTTTAAGCGTGCCCTTCAAGACGCCCTCGAAATCATCCACCAAGTTTCTCTGCCCATTGATGTCAATGACGACAATGCCATGCATAAACTTATCTCGTCTTCCATTGGTACAAAATTCGTCTCGCGCTGGATGGACCTAATGTGTGACTTGGCCCTCAAAGCTGTCCGAACCGTCACGTGGGAGGCTGGCAGTGGCAAAACCGAGGTTGATATCAAGCGATATGCGCGAGTTGAAAAGGTGCCTGGCGGTGAAATTGAGGATAGCAGAGTCTTGGACGGTGTCATGCTCAACAAGGACATTACCCACCCCAAAATGCGACGCCGCATTGAGAAACCGCGCATCGTCTTGCTCGACTGCCCCCTCGAGTACAAAAAGGGCGAATCCCAGACAAATATCGAAATCTCAAAGGAGGATGATTGGAACAAGATTTTGCAAATCGAAGAGGATCAAGTCAAGGCCATGTGTGAGGCCATTCTGGCCGTCAAACCAGACCTGGTCATTACCGAAAAGGGCGTGTCTGGTGAGTAGTATGATGGGTACACGCTGGACTATTTGTGTTGGCTAATGCTTTTGCAGACTTGGCACAACATTTTTTTATCAAGGCCAACGTGACAGCACTACGCCGCGTGCGCAAGACGGACAACAACAGAATAGCACGAGCCACGGGCGCCACCATTGTCAATCGGGTAGAGGATATCCAAGAGTCTGATGTGGGCACTAGGTGCGGCCTGTTCGAGATTGAGAAGATTGGCGACGAGTATTTTAGCTTTCTCACCAAATGCCAAGACGCCAAGGCCTGTACGGTGCTGCTCAGGGGACCATCAAAGGACGTGCTCAATGAAATCGAACGCAATCTTCAGGACGCAATGGGAGTGGCGCGCAATGTCATGTTCCATCCACGGCTATCTCCCGGTGGCGGCGCTACCGAAATGGCTGTCTCGGTCAAGTTGGGGCAGTTGGCCAAGGGGATTGAAGGTGTTCAGCAGTGGCCGTACAAGGCAGTGGCTGACGCCATGGAGGTTATTCCGCGGACGCTGGTGCAAAACGCTGGCAAGAGCCCGGTTCGGGTGCTGACGGAGCTGCGGGCCAAACAAGCTGAGGGTAAGAGCTCGTGGGGGGTCAACGGGGATAGTGGCACCATTGTCGACATGCAGGAGTATGGGGTTTGGGAGCCGGAAGCCATCAAGCTCCAGAGCATAAAGACGGCCGTCGAGGTAAGCTTGGAGCGTGTAGACAAGAGGCGAATATGCTGCTGACATTTGGGTGACAATGGTTGACTAGGCTGCCTGCTTACTGCTTCGGGTCGATGACATTTGTAGCGCCAAAAAGGCCAAACAAGGCGGCATGGGCGGAGGCGACGAATGATGCAGGGTGGTTTAGACTTGAAGAGAGACGCGGCGCTTTGGAATTTGGGTCAAGTGAATGATTCAGCAAGGCATTTTCTTTGCTTCAGACATACCCCTATACTACGAGAATTGAGACTAAGACGAGACAAGACAGCAAAAGTAAAGTCGGTCTCACTGGCTAGTCGCTTGTCTCGAGCGAGAGGCCAAGGAACAGCAAAGCTAAGGGGGTATCATTGGACCTGTGCTGTGAAGAATACATAGATGTATAAATAGAGGGCTGTTTACAGGGCGTGTGCTGATGAGTCAGTCATCATCGTTGGCGTGGATGACGAGGCCAGGCACAAGTGATGCAGTAGGTGCTTGTGGAAGCAGTTGGGAGTCTGGGGTGGCGACATGGCCGAGGGGACTGTTTGTGGAGTGTGAAGCGAGGGGATGGAGGTTGCTCTGGTCGTCTGTGGTGGGACAAGGGGCGGTAGCCTTGGATGCTTTTCTCGCCTTTGCCTTTTGGCGTTTTTGGCGGTTCTTGCGCGTCTTTTCGTCGTCGCGGCGATCGCGTTGGGCCTGTTGGAGGTGGAAATCGTGGCTATCCTTGTCGCGACGAAGATCCTCGTCCATGCGACGGAGGCGCTCATACTCGCGGCGGCGGGCAGCCTTGTAGACGTGGAATTCACCAGAGCCAGCACCGGCGCTGGAGCCTTGGACATTTGTGATGATGTCTGGAGGCGCAGGGTTTGAAGGGCGCGAGGCTGAGGCGGCGGAAGCTGAGGGAGGGATGCGGATGTCGCGATGGGGGTTGGCGAGGAGGGCATTGAGCGAAGCGGCTTGAGCAGAAAGGGGCGACAGGGCGCGCTTTTTGGTGGGGCGACGGGATCGGGGATCAGCCGAGGTTGGGATGGATTCGGGGCCGTCGCCAGACATGGTGAGGGGGTGAAGGTGGTGGTGGTGGTGGTGGTGGTGTTTGGAGAGGCAGGTTGGGGTGACGATGCAAAAGTCGAGAGGATTGTGGTTAGCTAAGCAAGAAGCACAGTGCGGAATGGCGAAGGACTAGGTGGGGCGGGCGGGTAGGACAGAGTGCGGAGCAGCAAGGGGCTGGCTTTGGCAAGAGAGAGTGTTTGGGAGCTAAAAGACGGTTCATCATAGCACCAGCGGCTGCCAGGATACCGAAATTGAGGGATGTGTAAAATCTTGAGGCACGCGTTTCACCAGGCCACTTTGGCTTGCGCTGTGGCCAGAGCGGTGCAAAGAGGGCAGAGGCTGACATGCCACAAAGAGCGGGTCGCAGCCGTTTCGGGAAGCGGAAAAAAAAAAAGAGAGGCAAGTTGCAGCGGAAGGCGGAAGGCGGAAGGCGAAAGGCGGAAGCAGGGCCAAGGATTCTGCGGTTTTGGGGGTTTTGGGGGTTTTGGGGGGTTTTGGGCCTTTGGGGGCGTCTTGGAATTTTGACTTTTTTGCACGACTGGTTGGGGACGAGCCAAGTCTCAAGAAGCAAGCTTGTTGGCTCTTTTTTATTTTGCTCGCCTTGATTGAGAGCGACTCTTGATGCATGCATGGCCTTTGCCTCGATTCCCCTCGTCAGCCAATATACGCTTCTCTTGTGCACATAGCAGTTGGCCGCTGCTACGCTTTGCAGCTAGCCATGGCCAAGCCACGCCTCATTATTCTCATCCGGCATGCCCAGTCTGAAGGCAACAGTGCGTCTCTCGCGTCCTCTTTGCAAGCCTCGTGCTCACGCCCTCTGCCTTAGAACACCGTGCAATCCACCAAACAGTCCCCGACCATCGCGTCAAGTTGACGCCCGAGGGCTGTCTACAGGCTGCTGATGCAGGCCGCCGCCTGCGAAGCCTCTTGCGCCCCGACGATAGCCTGCAAATCTTTACTTCGCCATACCGCCGCACCCGCGAAACGACGGACGGCATCATTGAAACCTTGACATGTGACGACCCCCAACCCTCGCCTTTTAGCCGCGCCGACATCAAGGTCTATGAGGAGCCGCGTTTGCGCGAACAAGACTTTGGCAACTTTCAGCCTTGTAGCGCAGAGATGGAGCGCATGTGGCAGGAGAGGGCAGACTATGGCCACTTCTTCTATCGCATCCCCAATGGCGAGAGCGCTGCCGACGCCTACGACCGCATCAGTGGCTTCAACGAAAGTCTCTGGCGCCAGTTTGGTGACGATGACTTTCCCAGCGTCTGCATTCTCGGTGCGTTCGTTGGCCCTGCTGCTCCCCCTGATGCTCCCCTGCTGCTCCCCTGCTGCTCAAGAGCTGTTGGCCTCTGACATGCCCCCCAAGTCACTCATGGCCTCATGTCGCGCGTTTTTCTCATGAAGTGGTACCACTTCACCGTCGAGTACTTTGAGGATTTGCGCAACGTCAACCACTGCGAGTTCCTCATTATGCGCCACGAGGACAATGGAAAGTATCTGCTCGAGAACAAGCTGCGCACCTGGTCTGAGCTGCGCCGCGAGCGCGCCACCAGCAAGGAGGAGCGCGCAAAACTCGACCCTGCTGCTGCCACGCGCCGCTGGGGAGGCTGCCCGAATGGCTGCAACCACTCGAGCCACTACAAGAAACACCACGACTTGGATTCCTTGCGCCAGCGCGACAGCGAGCCCATGCCCAATGGCAGTGGCAATGCTAGCAGCAGTAGCAACGACGCCATGACCATTGCCAGCCGCAGACTCCGCCTGCACCGCCCCACCACTTCGGACGACGGCGACGACGAGCAGAGCGACCGCCCGCGCGTTCCCGTCGCCGTGGCTGTTGAGCTGTCGTCGCACACCCTCGGCGAAGAGGTGCTGTCCTCGCCCGACGGCACGCCCTCCTTCATCACGGCCGAAGACCGCCTGCGCAGCCGCAAGTCTCCCCATTTGCACCTGGGCCGCGACTTTGGCGGCACCTACTCGGGCCATGCCTCGCTTGCCGGCAGCGAAACCGACGGCGTCACCGACTGCGATAGTGATCGCGATGCCGCCACCCGCACTCGCCCCCATGCCCGTCGCTGTGCCTTTGCAAACCGCCTCGGCGACGAACCTGGCTCCGACGACACGGATGGCGAGCATTCAGCAGACGGAGAGGCCCCTAGTGCGCTGCTTAAAGACTTGGAAAGGGCCGAGAAGGAAGACCGCAGCATTGCCGGAAGTGTCTATTAAGTCTCTAGTCTTTTTTTTCTGCCTTGGCCTCCTGCTTTCCCCCCCCCCTTTTTTTTGCCTTGCCTTCTGGGTCTGGTATCAATTACATATCCCTCATTGCGCTGTCAGCTAGCTTCTCCACTCTCCCAAAATTGCTCTCTTGCTTTATTCCCCTCAACATTGTCCAATGCATATCCCTCATTAGCCCTTGGTTTTGCTCTAGTTCCTGGTTGGCACGGCGCGGATTACTTGGGTTAGGCCTGTCTTTTCTTGCTTTTTTCCCCCAAGCTCTCATGGTGGCGGCGGGCAAAAACTTTGCGACTGATTGATATCATCAAAAATGTATGTATATATAACGTAAAGCCTTGCGTTTTACCACAGAACACTTTTTGCTTTTGGAGTAGTGTCAAATATACCAAACAAGCCACTCTTCCTCTACATGTCGTCTTTTCACCCTCGTAATCAAGGAGGATGAAGCAAAGAAAATTAAAAAAACAAGATAAGAGACAACAAAGCTCCAGACGCATGCAATCCGACGCAGCGCAATGCCTAGCTAAAAACCATAAAGAGCGACCCCAAAAAAAAGGGGGGACATGGGGGTGTGTTATTGGGGGGCAAGCGCCTCAGCCAACCATGTTTAGAGTCAAAACGAGCAACAACAGATTCAGAGTGAGAAGCAAAGTATCAAGCAAAAGAAAGTGGGACAGGGAAAGAGTTGTCAGCTCAGGTCTTTGCCAACCTGCTTCTAAAGCGGTTCCTCTACGTAATATCATCCTCTCCCTCGCTCAACATCCATTTCGTCAAGTGATTATCCCCCACAGAAAGCAAGAACCCTAAGCCGCAATGAGCAACCATCAATAAAGTCGCACGCATGCACGCCACCCTCTCTCCCTCGGTCTCTTAGGGGGGGGAAATCATAATAAAACACAAGCAAGGCTTGGGTCTCCCTGTTCAACAAAGCTCAGCCGTCATAGCTCTTTGAAGAAGTCAGCTCTTGAAATGATGGGCCTGCTGATTCACACCCGACGCCCCTAGTCTGCCACAGTCGTGAGAGAGGAGGAAGAAGAATATAAAAAAAGGGTTACCAGGAGGAAGAATAGGAAAGAGAAGAGAGAAAAAGGCTTCACTATCATGGCCTCGCCAAGTCAAATCAGGCATTAGAAGAAAAGGGACAAGGCAACAATGAATCGTTAATGTAAAAGCTAGGAGGAATAAATAGACTGCCAAGAGCGGGTGAATGGATATACTAGGCAATTCCTAAAGGCAAATAGGCCGTGACGTGTCTTGCGTGTGCCGAGGAGAGAAAAGACGAGAAAAATCAGTCGTGGCATTCACAGGCGTCAAAAGAATTTAGCCATGGCCCTGCTTAAATCAATAAAGTCGACGGGCTTGGTCACGTAGTCGCTGAAGCCGGCGGCAACACACTTGTCCTGCACATCCGACATGACATTGGCCGACAAGGCAATAATGGGCTTTCTGGGCAAGTCTCTTGCGCTTTCCCACTGTCGAATTTCGCGGCAGGCCTGGTAACCGTCTTTGCGAGGCATGTGTAGGTCACACTAAGGGGGCATGGTCAGTACGAGGGGGAAAAAAAAGAAAAAAAAGAAAGAAAAAAGGAGAAAAAGAAAAGAAAAAAGACTTGCCAAAATAAGAGAATAATAATGGTGCGGCCTCGAAAATAGCTGGTCGGTACACTCGACACCGTCAACAGCAATGTCGACATGGACGCCAATCTTGCGCAGATACTTGGTCAGCACCTTTTGGTTGACGGGATTGTCCTCGACCAAGAGGACGCGGTATCCCTTGTTGCCCATGCGGCGCTCAATCTCCTGGTAGCTCGCCTTTTGGCTTTCAACCATCTGCTGCGCCGTGGACCGGTTCCGATCCGTACTCAGGTCCCGTACTTTATCCGGGTCAAAGATGACGGCAAAGCGCGAAGGCTTGACGGGCTTGTAGATAAAGGTGACAAGGTTGTCGGCCAGCAGGCGCTCCGACTGGGACTCGGTAGCCTGCTTCAAGACGGCCTGGCGCTGGACCGAGTCGGAGAGGACGAGAATGGTGGTGCTGTCAATCTTGTGCGACGTGGTGATGTGCTCCATGACGGCGAGAATGGCATCTGGCGAGGCCAGGTTGAGGACAATGTGGGTAAACTTGATGGCATGTTGGCCGGCAAGGAGCTGCTGGGCCTCGTCGACCGAGGCCAGGGCCGTGATGTGATGGGGCACGTCCTTGGGCAGCGTCATCTCAATGTGCTGGGCCGTGGCCTCGCGGCTGTGGTACTGGGGGCAGATGATGAGGATCGAGTACATGGGGGGCCGCAAGTCGGTGGGCGAGGGGCTGGGGCTGCCGTGGGGGCTGGCGGGCGAGCTGCGGTCCGAGGGCATCTCCAGCTTCATCTGCGACAGGTCCTGGCCGCTCGCCTTGGCCGCCTCGCTGAAGCGCGCCAGGCCGGCATGGACCGACGTGGCCGAGGAGCGGTCCGTCATGTGCGAGCGGGCCGAGTGCACCGACGGCTCCGAGCTGGCCGTCGACGCGGCGCCGGGCGAGTCTCGCACCTGCTGCAGCGCGGGCAGCGGCTTGAGGGCGCGCGGCGGCCCATCCGGCGCCTCGAGGCTCCCGGGTAGGTTGGGGTGGTCGTTGGGCGTGGGCAGGGCAAAGCGCGCGGTAAAGGTAAAGGTCGAGCCCTTGCCCAGCTCCGCCTTGCCCTCCATGCGGCCGCCGTGCAGCTCCACCAGCTGCCGCGATATCACGAGCCCCAGCCCGCTGCCGCCGTGCTGCCGCGTGCTGCTGCCGTCAATCTGGCTGAAGGGCTTGAAGATGAGCTCCGCCTCGTCCTTGGAAAAGCCGCGCCCCGTGTCCGTAATGGCAAACTGCAGCACAATGTCGTGCTCGTCGTGCGTGTAGACGCGGCATCGACTAAACACCTCTCCCTCGCTCGTAAACTTGATGGCGTTGCCAATCACATTGAGCAGCACCTGCCGGATCCGCACCTTGTCCCCCTTGACCCACGCCGGCACCTCGGCGTCCACCAGGTAGTTGAGCTCGAGCCGCTTGGCAATCGCCATGGTGGACACGAGCTCGTTGACGTCTTCAATCAGCGACCGCGTGTGGAACCACTCGTACTTGAGCTTCATCATGCCCGCATCCACCTTGGACAGGTCCAAAATGTCATTGATTATCATAATCAGGCTGTTGGCGCTCGTCTGTATCGTGTTGGTGTAGTCGCGCTGCTCCTCGTCCAGCGTCGTGTCCTGCAAAAACGTCACCATGCCCGAGATGCCAATCAGCGGCGTGCGAATCTCGTGCGACATGTTGCTCAGGAACCTGCTCTTCGACTCCATCGCCTCCTTGAGCTTCGTCTCCAGCAGCTTGTGGTCATTGATGTCGGTTGCCGAGCCAAAGTACGAGCTGGCCCCGCGTCCGAAATCAATGGTATCAATCTCGACACATCGAATCAGATGCCACCGGTATTCCCCCGTCCGAGACCGCAGCCGAACCTCGGTTGTGTACGACACTCTACCGCTGCTATCAGTCGCCACCTTGATGATGCCCTTCTTGGCCAGCTCTCTCAAGTCTGCCGTTGGCGGCCCCTCGTGGCCCGACTCGGTCCCAGAGCTGCTGCTTCGCGACAAGCCCGACCGGCTGCTTTGCCACTCTGTTTCCCTTTGCCCCTTGCCCTTCACATCTGGGGGGATGCGACATTTGGCCAGATCTTCGGCGTGCACGTAGTCCATGAAGCCCAGATTCAGCGACCCCTCAAAGCTTTGGCCCGTGTACGAGAGCCACTGCTCATTGGCAAACGTGATGCCTTCGTCTTCCGTCGCCGTAAAGATAATCTGCGGAATGAGATTGGCCAGCAGGCGATGCTTAGCCTCCGACGCCTCCACCTCTTCTTGTCGCGCCGCCCTCAGTTCGGCAATGTGCTGGTCATGAATGTCCATGTATGAGCCCAAAAACTGCATAATGACTCCTCTCTTATCCTTGGATGCCACTGCTCTGGCGTAGAACCAGCGGTATGCCCCGTCAAACCGCCGGATTCGCACCGTCCTTGAAAACTGTTCCCCCGTGCGAAGCGAGTGGCCCCACGCCTTGAGGTAGCCGTCGCGGTCATCCAAATGAAGACTGCCCCACGGATCCGCAGCCAAGTCGGCCACTGTTTGGCCCCGGTACGACAGGAACCGACTGTTGACCCAAACAGTCTCGCCAGTCTGCGGCAGCGCAACAAACACATGAGCAGGCAAAGAATCCAATATGAGCCCTTTGAGTCTATCTGATGGCGGCGCCATGTCCATTACCGGGCTCGTCATTGAGTTGTTGCGTGCCGGCCTGTTGAGCACGCTTGAGCTTGGCGGTAGAGACTGAAACGTCGACGCAAAATCTGCTCCGTAGCTGTGAAGCACAGTGTGCCCATGACGGCAACGATTAGTGTCCCCCTTGTGACATTCCACAGTCTTGTTGTCATTCGTCTTGACCGCACTTCCGTCGCCCCACGCATCCAACGACCTGTCCTTCTTCCTCGCAAGCACCTCTCGCCGATTTGCCAATGTCGAGTCCTCGACTTCCACCCCTGCCTTGTCTCCAGGCATATCCGGGCTTGGCGAATCCTGGCTTGATCGAAAAGCAGACGACAGGGCAGCAAGTCTCTTGCCCTCGGCCGTCATGTCCTTGGAGCCTGTCCTCGACTTTTGGGAACCCGACCCAAGCGTTTCTTGCCTCATGGAGCTTGGTCTTTGCTTGCTGCCAAAGTAGCCTTCATTCCCTTGGCTTGCAGTTGCAATTGGACTATTCGTCGGCTGCCTCCTGTCCATGAGAAAATTGAGAGATCCTTGCTCCCAGCCAGGGGTCCCAATGGGGGACCCCGTGGCGCTTTTGGACACGGCAGAGTAGTCGCTAGGGCTAGTAATGCTGCCCCCCATCGACTGTACCTGTACTACGTCGCCCACTGCGAGATAGGATCCATTCGTCACCGTGGGCGCATAGGGCGCAACAGCTCCAAAGCCAGTGGCTTGCGGCCTTCTTCGCTGAATCCCCGCCAGCTCAATCTCCAAGTTGGTATAATGTCTGCACAAAGAAAAAGAAGTCGCCATATGGGGGGCAAAGTGCTCCAGAGAGGTTCTGAGCGTGGTCGGATAGGGTATCATTGGACTCAAAATGGACAGAATTGCAATGGGCGCCAACTTGGTCTTGCTCGAGCCTTCAGGCGACGGCCGGTCTGTTTCACACGTCTCTTTACGATCCGGTCCGCCCTCGTCCTTGCTCCGCGAATGAGACGAGCGCTGCTCCATGTTCGAGGCATCGAGCTTGAACGGGCGTGTCGGTCTCGAAAGCAGCACGTGAGTCAGTGGAATATGCAGCACTGTCCAGCAATTATCAACCCCAATGGCTTCTGGCGGACGCATTCCAGAATAGCTCGTCGGAGATGAGCCAGGATTGAAGGATTCCTCGTCAACCATGGCATCGGTAAAGAAGGGGTTCTCCTTTGGGTCGGGTCGCACTGCTGGCGATGGCGCTGGAGATTGAGACCATGGAGACGGCGGGGCTTGCTCATACTCTTCGTACTTGGGCGTTGGAGGCCTCGAGTCTTCATCTTGGAGAGAGTAGGAAACCGACTTGGTTTTCTCGCCCCCATGTGTCTTGCTGCGTGGTCGACCAGAAAATATAGACGAGAGCTTCGACACAGACTCGGCGCGTTGTCGTTTTCCCTTTTTGGAACAGTCTGTAGAGAGACAATTCTTGGCCTTGACCTCGGCCGATGCTTCGCCAGGTATATCAGCACGTGTGGGAAGATAGGGATAGCTTCTGGTCAAGGCCACTGGTCTGCCCCGTTGCAGGACCCTCATGACGCCTGTGTGGTCAATCAGAGGATCAGCTTCGTAATCCAGGGCCTGCAAAACGGGCAACACGCGTCCCTGTCCCTCGAATCGCGCCATGAATGGAGCTTCCCAGTTCGGAACCTCCTGCTTAGCCTCCGAGGCATCATGTTGGTCTAGAGCGTTCTTGTTCAATTTTGTATAGTCGGCCGGGGTCTCTTCTGAATGCTTGGCGGGTAAAAAGTTGGATTTGCTTCGTGTCAAATTACAAGGCCTTTTGATAGGACTCGACGCTGTTTCCTCATTGTGCTGCTTGTCTTTTTCATACGATGTAAAGGAGTGACGGCTTGCGAGGCCAGGACGGGCAGGTGTAGTCGTTTCGACAGCTTCCCTCAGGGCAATCGAGGCATCAGATGCATCCAAGTCGCTGCTGAAAACGGCACTGCTTCCCTTGGCCATGTAGGCCATGCTCAGCTCGTCTCGTTCGTGCTCATTGTACGTGGCCTTTTGACCCCAAGGCACATTTTCTACATCTGTCGTGTCGGCAGGAACAGCCAAAGTGACGCGTTCAGCCTTGTAGACGTCTCTCATAATCTGGACCACGGTATTCCACCATGCATCCAAACCAGGCTCGGCGTTGAGCATAAGAGACAAATCATAAAGGTTGGGACAGGGGAAATCAAAGTTTTCGGGCTGTGAAGTAGTAGAAGGATTAAAGGTGTAGTTTGAAGCAGGGGTTGAGTTTTCTGAGAGGACTTTGTCGAGAGAGCCTCGAACATCGTTTGAGGGACGAGAAGGCCAAGATGACGAGTGGCAAGGCAGCGTCTTGTGGAGATAGAGGGGAGCAAATCCGGGGCCGGCCATGCGAGGAAAAGGATAGGAAGGCGTACCAGCCACGAAACTGGGAGTCATGGCGCCGCGCACCGTGTGTCCAGATTCGGTCGAGGCAGAGGGCAGGGCGGCAGGCATCAAGGGTGACGTTGGAGCCACTTCCTCTTGAATGGGTGAGACGCGCATCTTATTGGTATGAGACGAAATTTGACTTCTGGCCCAGAGCTCTCTAACTTCAAGGTCACGCGCCAGTTTCTCGCGGTATTCATTCAGCTGCTCCTGCGAAGTAGACAAGCGTGAGGGGCTTGCAGGCCGTTGGGGAGCAAGCTTCAAGTCGGTGGCACCAGAGTTGCTGGGCTCGCCATGACCTAGGGCGATTCTGTCCGCACCGTGGTGCTCGGTGAGCACTGGGGCCGAGGAATCGAGATGGGACAAATCTGGGAAGCTTGAGCCATGCTGAGCCATTCTGCCGCCACGCGCGTCCCCCATGGCTGCCAGTGCTGCTCCTGCGGGCTTGAAGTTGCGACTTGGTCGTCAAGCGTCAGACTTCCATGTCTCGCGAAGGCGACGCGAAAAGCGGCGATTGGCAACCTCAAAGGCCACCAAGGCAACTGGGTTTCTGGCTCGGCGACACAGCGTCTTGGGGGAGGCAAAAGTCGGTCGACGCGTCGTGCAAGACGTCTCGGTTCCAGTCGAATTGAAGATGGCGATGGCGAGGGCAATGTTGGAATTCAGGGCGACAATTTATAGGCGGGAAAATCACGTCTTGGATGCTTGCCAGGCCAAGGTTAACAATCAGAAACAAGGTATGCGCGTCGGGCAAACAAAAGACATGCAAGACGGCCAGCCCGTCTGCTGAGCGGCTGCGGGTGAGGCAATGCTTTGGACGACGATGTGCTAACAACAAGACAGAGCCGATGCAACTTCAAGGCCCTTGGGTCAAGGCAGACAAGCAGGGGCTGGTGGTTACAGGCTGAAGCGCGGCACGCCACGCTAAAAAGCGCAGTGACGATGAATGAGGCACGATTTCGGATGAGTGCCGCTGACCGGGTCGACAGGGCGAGGTGAGGTGAGTCGAGGCGCGGTCCAGCGGATGCGAGGCCGGTAGGGAGCGGGCAGAGGAGGGCAGACAGTGAGGCCAGACAGCGGAAGAATTTGGACGCGAGGGCGAGTGATGACGGATAATGGTTGGAAGCACTATGGGGGCTGGGGGAGGGGGCAGGTGGGATTGGAGGGCGACGGCCTGTCTGGACTGTCTGGACTTGCTGTCTGTCTGCTGTCTGCCTGTCTGCCTGCCTATCTGCATGTCTGCCTCTCCTTCTCTTGGACTATCCGTGAATAATAAGGATGATACAGGCATTAAGCTACCTGGTGCCATGTATTGGCCGCGACTGGGAAAAAACGGAGCGACGGCGCATGTCGAGGTGCTTGGAAAGTGCGCGGCGAATCGATGTTTAGTGGGTACCTGCTGGCTGCTCTGCCCTGCAAGCAGGCACCTACAGGCTGCGTACGGGCTGCGTACAGGCTGCGTACAGGCGGCGCACAGGCGGCGTACAGGCGGCGTACATGCCCTGTACAAGGAGTACGTACATGCCTATATACAGACGGCCACTGCAGCCCAGCGGCCGGGAGGAGAAATGACGTAGGAGCCGGGCTGGGGTTGTTGCTGCAGATGACAGCCAAGAGGTACCCAGGGCAGGTAGTAGGTACTAGCAGGGAATTCCTACGGCATTCAAAGAGGTACTGGTACGACCTCGTCATGATTTCACTCTTGGGGCTGGCTGGTATTACCACCAATTTACGCTTTTCTGATTTGATTTTTTTTTTGCTTGCCTCGGAAGCAGTGGAAAGGCAGGCAAAGCAAGCAAGCAGTCTTGGAGCGTGCTATCTGCCGACACGTGGGCGCGTCCCACTAGCCTCCAACTACCCGACACGATACCCAAATTTAGTACTAGGTACAGGTACCTTTTTTCTGCTAGATTTCTACCTACTACTAGTACTTACTATTAGTAGTGGTAGTGGTGGTGGTGGTAGTACTACTAGTAGTACTAAAGCTGTCTGTCAAAGGGACAGAGACGACTCCTATACCGAGTAGCGCGTCAGGCTTGCTGCGTGCTCTGTAGAGTCGCTTAGTCAAGAGGCAACAAAGACAAAGGACAATTGGCATTTCATCAGCTAAAGGAAATATCCCGCCGTCCAGGTGCGTGTGTGTGTGGCAGTTGCAGCCGAAACGCTCGGATGCACACAACCGTGGCGGCTGCAGCCGAACGCGAGGCCGCCAAGCTAACGCCCCAAGGAGTTGCCTGGTTTTGTATACGTACATACATGCACGTGATACGACGTCGGTGCTAATGGCGAGGGGGCATGACATGCAATCACGTTTGGCTTAGGCGCGACCTCCATAATATAAAGCCGGCCTAGCCTGGCCTTGGCAGTCGATATGACAGGCGATTAGCCGCTCTCGATATGCCCTCGAAAGCGTGGCCGTCGTGAGTCCCAGGTGCAGAAGCCGCCGGCCCCTGTAGCCGCGGCCCCTTGGCCGATGCAGCGGAGAAAGACGAGACATGACAGCACTGCTTCACCGCTGGGGCACGGCGACTGAGACGGGCGCTTCCATGCATCGGCAGCCACCCTAGTGCCGTGGGCGTTGCGGCGACGCGTTGCAGTAGTACAAACATGGGCGCAACGTTTGCCTCGACTCGATGAGGAGCAGGTAGAGAGGAGGTAGAGACGAGGTAGAGAGGATGCCGGGTGGATGCATGTTTGCTGCAGGCATATTTGTCTGTTGTCTTGGGGGCTGCGGTTAACCCGCGGGTAGCCTCTGAGGGCCAGGCAAGCAAGGCATGCACAAGTACTGGCACGCGGACCGGGCCTCCAACGGGGAGTGGAAGGTAGTATCTATACATGCACATACTAGTAACAGTACAGCTACTAGTAGTACTAGTAGTTACTATAGCAGTGGCTACATGGGCTCTCCTGGTTAGCGACACGTCAAAAGTCGTCGCAGGGGCTAAGTGTAGCCAGGCCGCGCCGTGACGTCAGGCGGCCTTGTTGCATGGCCCAGCTAGGCAAGTGGGGACTGTCCAGACACGTGCCCTCGGCTTTGCTGCAGCAATTGTTGTTTTAATCAGCAGCAAATCTCGTGCCTACTAGTGTGCATCTCGTAAGCTACTAGTAGTAGTAGTAGTAGTAGTAGTAGTAGTAGTAGTAGTAGTAGTAGTAGTAGTAGTAGTAGTAGCAGCAGTAGTAGCAGTAGTAGTACTAGTAGTAGTAGTATTTTTTTTGCCATGCTTGGGGCTGTGGGAGAAGCGACAAGACTCTAAAATGCGGACAGACACGTAAACAGCTGGAATGCACAGCTGACTACCTACCAAGCCTCAATCTCCTCGCGCGTCACCTCCTTGTTCATGTGCTGACCAAAGACTCTACAGCGCCGAAGCGCACACCTCTTGCAGGGACAGTGGAAAGCGCGGTTAAAGGCGGAGTAGTCCCACAGGGGCTCAGCAAGACGATATGTCAACAAGGGCGACTCGGAATAGACGCTGAGGTACTCGCGCAGGTTGGTGCCATAGAGGTTGCCGCAGTAGGCGTGGCTGCGGCCGATGAAGAAGAGCTGGGCATTGGTAAAGCCGTGGAAGTTGGGCAGGCCCAGGTCTGTCTGGTTGAGCTGCGTCTTGAGCCAGGCGCGGTAGGCCACGTCCATGCCCTCCTGGTCTCCGGCTGCCGTCTCAAACGAGTTGTCGAGGGTGAAGTCGTTGATGATGCCAGTGGGCCCGATGCGCGTGTTCCAGCGCCATCCAAAGCACTTCTTGATGGACTGGTAGCGCTTGAGCTCCTTGGCCGTCCAGCCCTGGCCTGCCATGGAGCCGTTGGCCTGGTACTGCTGCCCAATGCCGTTGATGGCGGCCATGATGCCGCGAGCCATCCACACTCCGAGGCCCGAGTACTGCGTGTAGAGCGGTGCCTCGGGCACCAGCAGAGGCGCCCGCATCAGCGCCGCCGGCACCAAGAGCTGGTTGCGCCGCGCGTCGTAGTGCACTTCCTGCACCGTGGCGGAAATGGGCCACTCGTAGGCCGCCGCGTCTGTCGTCTGCAGCAGCCCGGCCCAGCTCCTGTTGAAGTGCCACCACTCCATGCGAAAGTAGTCGTGCACATGAGTCCACAGCTCGGGCCGCCGAATCGACAAAACACTGTGTGGGCCGTCGTCAACCATGCTCGAGCTGTCTCCCTCGGCATACACGTCGACTTGGTGGTAGTATTTGGCAATGGCATCCGCCCTCGTGAGCTCTGGATACTGCTCCAGTCAGCACAAGCCGCCCCGTGTCAGCCAACCACTTGCAACCAACCTGGCCGTGCCCCAGCGATATCTTGAGCCTGTCAAGCTTGTTGATGGTCCATGTCTTGCTTTCTTGGCCCAGCCACTTGTCTGTCGTGCGCACCATTGTCTTCCACCGATCCCGCAGGTTGTTGGCCATGATGTAGGCCTCGTCATGATGCTTGGACGTATATTCCTGCCGTATGTAAAACGAATCGACAATGTGCCCCAAGTGTTTCTTGAGCCTTGCCGCGCATCTTTCTCCCAGTGTTGCGTTGTCGGGCTGCAATGGTCAGATGATGGACAAACACATAATGGGACAAGCATATTGACAAGCATATTGACAAGCATATTTGAAGATGAGAAGACGCCGGGGAAAGGGGCATCAAAGGAGCAAAGTAAAGCAAGCAAGAGGAAACAGACCTTGCCCCAAGACGTATATGATGCTATCCTCCACCTCTTGGACCACTCCATGTCCCATACCTCCTGTGTCTGCAGATACGCCTGCCATAGCATGTAGGTGCGCACCGCCTCTCGCGGCGACTCCCTCACCACATTGTCCACTTGTTTGATGGTCTCGGGATACACGACTTCGACCGTCTCGACCATGGCGCCAACAGACTTGGCCAGGCTCTCCACCGTCCTGTCGAGGAACAGAGTTGGTGCTAATTCTCCCAGTTGCTCAATCGACATGATTTGAACATTGCCCTATCGACACGTCACTTGTTACCATCACTTTTCTCCACAAGGAAATCTCTTGGCTCCAAGCTCACTTTGCGTAATCTCAACTCCCGATCAGTCAGCCGCAACTTGAGCAGCTTCTCTTCTAGTACGTAAAGGCCCTCGGGAATTTGCGACTCGTCTTGCACACGGTGCCCATGGACGGTGTGAGCACGGTCTATAAAACGAGACAAATAAAACCGATACTTTGCCCAAAAGGGGCGTACGCGTTCAGCCCACCAAGCTGGGAGAATTGCCATGTCTGTCCATGGAGACAGCACGACGACTTTGGTATTCTACATCTCGTCGCCAGTTAGTCTCTTTTGAGCTTGTGCCTGGAAACCAGAGCCAAAAAGAAACACCAGAAAAAAGAGACACCAATTTTTTTTTATTAAAAAAAAAAAAAAAAGAGAGGGAGAGAAGCATAACAAGAGGCACAACAAGAGGCACAACAAGAGACAGCTTACCGGTGTCACGTGTGAATCCTCGACTTGTATCTTGACAAAGGGATAAACCCCCAGTTGCGCCAGATTGACCTGGGCAAGCCGAATCATATAACTGTCCAACGGCTGTATCTTTTCCCACGTGTCCAATGCCGGCATCCAGGTCGTCACGTTGGCATTTTCCTTGAGCGGCCGCAACGAATCCAGAGGCGCAAAGGCGCGGTGAACTTCTTCCATGTAATCCAGAAAAGGTCTGTCGCCAAGCTTGGTGTGATCCATGTCGAGACAAGATTGGTAGTATCGCGACGCCAAAGCATGGTTCTTCTCGTCATCTAGAGGCCATGTCTGCATCTTTCCGGAATCCGGGAGGCTATCCATTACTTGGATATACGGCTTGGTGAAGATTCTATGAATTATTGCATTGATGTCTTCGCCCTGTCTCGTCATTGTTGAAATAGCCGCCATGCTGTTTTCAGGCACAGGATTGGACAATTTGAATCCTTCGCAGACATCTGGCCCGCCGACTTAGTTTGTGCCTTTGTAGTTTATGTGGCGAGTAAAATATGTGGAAGGTACTCACGGTAGTCAAAATCACTGCATCTGTCCATCTCGTTGAATCGGGGTGATACTTGTTTCACGAGAATTGAAGACAAGTTATAGCATGCCGGCGTGGCGCAGTAGGCACTAGGTGTTTGGTCCATGTTCCAGTCCGGCTGTGGTTTGTCCTTGTTTTGACAATGTTTATAGGGAAGCACTAATAAATAGCACATCACGTATTTATATATGCACATGATTTTGCCTCTGCCCTTGCATGCCGCGTCCTTTTTTTCATTTTTGTTTTTTTTTTCGGCGGCCTTGCTCAATTTCATGTGTGGAAAAACTCTGTTCGCGCTGGAGGCTGGGATTCAAAAAGTCACTACTTGATGGTAATGTTGAATTGGTAAAGATTCTGTGACTTATTTCACGTGAAAGACATGAACCGTATTGATACACGCGTAATACATAACGTCGCGCAGTCGGAAGTAGATCTAAATGTCCTTGGCATGTCATACCAGGACTCTGGCCGTCTCCCAACTATATAAGAACTTCTTCCTGTGTGTCAAAAGCCACGTTGGTATGCCAGACGAGGCTTCGTTGGGGCTTTCCATACCCTTAGTCCACGGATCTAGAGGCTTATGAGGAATATCTGCATTCACCGAATCAACAAGCTCATAGGCACGCCCCTTGCAGGACTCTGGTTGTCGTTCAAGAATAAAATGTCTTCCTGAGCATCGATATGTCTAAATTTCGTATACCATGGGTTCAAATCTGTAGGTCGAAGAGGACGCGCCCGAGGCTCCGTGCCAGAATTCTGCGCGTGTCCCGGATATAATACCTCTTCAGAGATAACAAGAGTCACGACGGCTTCCTCGTCTCGAGTTGCATCGTGATTATCTTGACCACGTCCAATCGGGTAAAGATTGTCTGCTCCCAAGGTAAACACCGGTCGCCGAGCAGAAGTCGAGGATTCTTTCACTGTAGAAAGAATGGAAGTCGGAGGAGCCGTCTTTACTGAGCTGAATTGCGGCGTCACATGTGAGAGTGTCGGCTTAGGTGTGTGAAGGGAAGTCGTCTTGTCAGGCACAGACTTAATCGTGAGATCAAGAGTCTTGATGGGTAAGCGATTTAGCGCCAAAGACGTGGTTGAGAGAAAGAACGTCTTGTTAGCAGCAACAAGTCTCGTGGTAGAAGGACTAATTGGCAGTGCAGAAACAGAGGTGGTGTTAAGTGCAAGTGGCCCAATGAGGACATGGTTGACACAGCCGCTGTCGATAGAGTCTCAATCTTCGGGCTCCTCATCGGCTTGGCAAGGCTTATGCTTGCTTCGAGCCGTGGGCCAGATGAACTGGTTCCCCTCCTAGCCCCGCAAAAAAAAAGAATAGAATAAAAAATAAAAAAAAAGGGAAGGGGGGGGAAACAGGATCGATGATCCCAAGTTGACCTCAAATCACAACTCAGGTCCATTGGCAAGATGATCACATGAAAGCACACGTGAAACATGAATCGATAACGACGAGTAGGAATGTACTAAGCGTCCAGCGCTGAAATACCAAACCTCAAAGACATGTGACTTGGTGCAAACCGTGGCGAATAACTAATCGAGTTCGAGCTCTCAAAGCCACATAGTCAGTCAAGACGCGGTTGTTCAGGAATTCACCACCGACTCTAACCGTTCGTAAAATTTGAAACAGCTATATTTGCAAGCAGAGCCGAGTAACCAATCGAGTTCTCAAAGCTATATGGCCACTCAACAAAAGACTGGTCAAACATTAATCACTGACTCCAACCATCCTCGGAACTTGAAACAGCCACGTTTGGGTGCTATATATAAACACTACTTCACGTGGCTCTGTTTGCAAGGCCAAATATCCGCATTCGCCCGGCCCAAACATGATGGCAAAAGGGAGGCAATGGGAAGTGCTTAGGATAAGCTCCTGGGCCTCCTCACAACGCCGACTACTGGCTGGCGATGCCGAGTTTTTGCTTCTGGATACGAGGGTAGACCCCGACAATGACCAAGACGGAACCGAGAATGACGGGCCAAGTCGGGACTTTGAGCACCAATTTAATGTAGTCGGTTACGGCGGCAGCTGAGACGGTGCAGCCGAGAAGGAGCAACAGAAAGTAGCCCGACCAACGATGGTACTTCCAGACAGATTTTGCACGCTCTTCGCCTCCGTAAAGGCGCGGAGTAAGCCACATGGTGACGCCGACCAAGTACTGGACGGCGATGATGCAGAGGGTGGTGACGCCAAGATAGGCGTGGACCGAGTGGAAGTGGGCATTGCCAGCAGAAATCTTATTGTACTCAATGAGGACAACGCCAGTAATAAGCAGCAGCAGAGCAATAATGTTCAAGAGCAGGTGAGCCTGTCGGCCGGTATGCTTCTGTTCTGCAGTGCGACTGGGCTGCTGGATCAATATGCTCTGCACCAGAACGAAAAATGCTGCAGACTGGACCAAGGCGTGGCCTGAGGCGAGATTGAGCGGCTTGGCCAAGATGTAACCCCAAACGACAGCGGCGGCCATGATGACGCCGATCTGGGCCACAATGGCGGTACCTGGGGGCGACGCATCGACACATCAACAAAAGAGCGTGTAGCCGAGAGGTGCAGACGAGATTCTTACCCATGATGAGATTCTTACAGATGGCAGCGCCTCGGGCTTGGTTGACGTCTCCAGGGCGTCCAAGAAGTGGTTCGTTTTCGGTGTTGACAGCGGAGTGGCCATGGCCCGAGGGCGACGACGTATTTGTCGCCATGGTTATCTAAAGTGTAGCTTGATAGACTCTCTGGTTGCTTGGTCAGTGTAAACAGAGGCGCAGGAGAAGAGAGTTTCGGGACAAGCAGAGTTGGCGGGCGCAGTCGAAAATGGGCAAGGCAGCTCAAGGGAGCACAAGGCGATGCGAGGGATCAACAGTGACGGCATAGACTTGAGACGGCACGTCAGGAGGGGGCTGACAGCCTGGCCCAATCGGTAGTGGTGTAGCATTACGTTTGCTTCGTCGGCCACTGGTCAATGCTGACTCTCGTATAGAAAGCCATGGCTGATTCATCTCGGGCGCTATTGGGGGTCTTATTGAAGGACACAGCGTCATCAAAGCAACCAAAAGCAGCCAGGTGTCATGATGTCTCTTTATTTGCATGCCGCCCGCCAGGCCAGACTCGCCCAAAGCTGGGGATAGGTCGCGGATTAGGTAATGCCAACCCGTGCTTGGCCGGCCCGACGCGCTGTGCTGCGCAGCCCACCTGTGCCTGGAGACGCGCCCCGCGTTGCAGCGGGTACTACTGGCTCAGTGGCAGGCCTGTCACGGCACGACAACCCCACTGCAGGCCAACTAGGCTGCAGGCCAACCAGAGGAGGGAAGAAAATCTCTGGGTGCCAAAAGTGGCTGCGTCGTCGTCACATCACTCACTGAATTACACCTTGCCAGGCCCTCGACTTCTTATATAGTCAATGCTGCTCGCACCTTGCCCTCCTTTGCCTTTGCTCGTCAGTCTTGTTCCGCCAAGGTAGCCTGCTCAATTGCCACCGCTCGCGGCTTCGGACCGAGATAGCATAGCAAATCGCGCAAAAGGGCCCATTGCTCCCAGCAGCCAACAGCCACCACAGACAGCGTCGTCTGGCCAGTTTTTTTCCGTCGCATTGACTCCTTCCTTTCTCCAGTCAAAGGTGCCATCGCCTTGCCTCTGCTTTGACTTGTCTCGGCCTTCCTTGCTCCGTCTCCCTCGGCCACAATGTGCGGCATTGTCGGCCTCATCCTGGCCGATACAGACTCGCCCAACAACGACGCCGCCTTTGACCTACACGAGAGTCTTTACTATCTACAGCACAGAGGCCAAGATGCCTGCGGAATCACAACGTGTGGCGCTGGCGGCCGCATCTACCAGTGCAAAGGCAACGGCATGGTGGCCAAGGTCAGCACTCGTTTTGCTCCCTCTCTTGTCCCGCCGCTGACCAAAGCCAGGTCTTTGGAGACGGTAAACGCATCGCCGACTTACCGGGATACATGGGAATTGCCCATCTACGCTATCCCACTGCTGGCACGAGTTCGGTATGACATTGCACGTCTTCGCCACCTGCTTGCTGCTTTCTTTTTTGCGCTCTGTTGCCAGACGAGTCATGTCGCATCAGCCATCTTGGTCAAGTCTTTTCTTACTTTGTCTTTGGAGACTGACCTAGACAGAGCGCCGAGTCGCAGCCCTTCTATGTAAATTCCCCATACGGCATATGGTATGTGTGCAATTCTCACCTCTTGGAGCCATGTATACCTTGATCTCGCCACTCCTTCCTCCTGACACTTGGTAGTTTTACCCACAATGGGAACATTACAAATGCCACTCAATTGCGCCGCTATCTCGACCAAGAAGCTCACCGCCACGTCAACACAGACTCGGATAGCGAGCTCATGCTCAACATCTTTGCCAATGCACTCAACGACACGGGCAAGGCACGCGTCAACGTCGATGACATCTTCAAGGCCCTTTCAAACATGTATGAAAAATGCCAAGGTGCATGGGCCAATACAGCCATGATTGCCGGCTTTGGTATCTTTGCCTTTCGTGATTCCTACGGCATTCGGCCTTTGATCATGGGAAGCCGACCCTCTGCCACAATTGAGGGTGGCATCGACTACATGTTTGCCTCGGAGAGCATTGCGCTTCGTCAGCTAGGCTTCAAGGACATGCGTGATGTCCTTCCTGGCGAGGCTGTATTCGTCCAAAAGGGTGGAAGCCCTCAATTTTGCCAAGTGGCCCCACGTCTGGGCTACTCACCCGACCTTTTTGAGCATGTCTACTACGCACGTCCCGACAGCGTCATGGATGGCATTTCAATTCACAAGAGCAGGCAGCTAATGGGCGTCAAACTTGCCCAGAAGATCAAGGAAACTCTGGGGGAAGAGGGCATCAAGAACATTGACGTTATAATTCCTGTACCCGAAACGAGCAACACTGCTGCCGCTGTTGTCTCCGAGCAGTTGGGCAAGCCATTTTCCAATGGATTCGTCAAGAATCGATACGTGTATAGAACCTTTATCTTGCCGGGTCAGAAGGCACGGGAAAAGGGGGTACGGAGAAAGCTCAGTGCCATGGACGCAGAGTTTGAGGGACGTGTCGTGCTTCTGGTCGACGACTCGATTGTCCGGGGAACCACGAGCCGCGAAATCGTGACCATGGCACGCGAAGCTGGCGCCCGCAAAGTCGTCTTTGCCAGCTGTGCACCCCCAATTACCCACCCTCACGTGGTAAGTCACCAGCGACGACGAGGCCAGAACCTTGTTAGTTGCGTCGGCCGTGCACCACGCAGATCAACTGACTGCATCTAGCACGGAATTGATCTTGCAAGCCCTCGCGAGCTTATCGCGCACGGGAAGACAAGGCATGACATTGCCAAACACATCAAGGCAGACGACGTCATTTACCAAGACCTCGAGGATCTCAAAGCTGCCTGTACCGAGGCGTCGCCTAATGGACAGATCAACGATTTTGAAGTAGGTGTGTTTTGTGGCAAGTATAAGACGGTGGTACCAGAAGGCTATTTCGAGCATCTGGCCCAGATACGAGCCAAAAAATCCAAGCCTTCGGGAATCGAGGTGACTCAGAACTCATCCGTGGTGGGCAACGGTGGACCTGTACTGGCAAATGGATCATCGAATCTCTTACCCGATTTTTCCGGCATACCAACATACATGACGTGCAGAGCGGCGCCTAGAAGCCCAGTGCACCGCGAGGATGTTGGGTAAGTGTCGCATCTGATTTTTGTTTTGTTTTTTTATAAAAAAAAAGAGACAAGAAAAAGGAAAAGAAATGGGTAGCTGATGCCGCCCCGGGTGCAGACTTCATAATCTGGCGACAGATCCAGATAATCGATAGCGCAGCAAGATTATGTATCTGAACTGGCAACGACTAGTAGCTCACAGAATTTCAAGCAGCAGAGGGAGGATAAAAAAGAGGGTCTGCTACAACCTTTGAGGGTTCTAAGAATGCGTCGTCGAGGGGTATAATGCTTGTGTAGCGTGTTTACGTTTATTTTTTCTTAGCTTTTCTGAGGGGGTTGATGCATTTGTTGCTCGGGCGCCAGTTCCGCTGACGGCTGGCAGCGGCCGAATTGAAGCATCGGAAGGGGCCGACATGATGAGAATTAGCTAGTAGCTAGGAAGTATGGACCTAGGGTGGATGCTGAAGGCCGCTCGATACTGTTTAAGACGAGCTAACTATCGAGTTTGCTGGCACGTCATTGCATGGCTCAAAAAGGCAGTAGAGCATGTTGGTCTGGCCCGTGGTATTTTTTTTTGGCACTGTAGGTAGTAGTTATAGCGCTATTTAATTCGTGGAACGCTGCACTCATACATCATCAATAGATGCTGTGTTGCTCTGCCCCGCAAAGCGCCCACTGTGACTGCAACATCTCAACTCGCTGGCCATCAATACAAGCTCATCATTGTCGGGTGAAAGAGACGAATAAACTAGGGAAGCAAAGAAGGCTGTCGACCATGACGAACATGACAGACGAAAGAGAGTATAAGCTCGAGGATGTCAAGGCTACTGTGGTGCCCCCTAGTGAAATTGACAAGACTTTCCGCTCGAGTTGCATTGGTAAGTCAGGACAGTACGATATGCAAAACCGAGGCTGAGTGTACAAAAGATCTCGTTTCGGCATCACTGGGTGGCAAAGTTCTTGCCTTTTCGGACCAGTGGTTTGCCGAGGCTTCGAACCTGCTGACGCCGACAGCACCCATCTCGCAGCCAGGCAAAATGATTTACACAGGGGCGTGGTACGACGGCTGGGAGACGCGTCGGCACAACGCGGAGCCGTTTGACTGGGTCATTGTCAGGCTCGGCGTGGCGTCGGGTCGGGTCGAGGGCGTGGAAGTGGACACTGCCTTTTTCACAGGCAACTATGCGCCAGCCATTTCGGTCGAGGGCTGCTTCAGCGACAAGGACGATGAAGTCGTGTCGTGGAAGGGCAGCCGAGGCAAGTGGCAGACGATACTGGGAGTACGCGAGTGCGGGCCATCGCAGCGCTTTGGGTGGAAGCTTGACAGGGCGTGCGACACAAAATACACACATGTGCGGCTCAACATGTATCCCGACGGAGGCATTGCGCGCTTCCGTCTGTTTGGACACGCTGTGCCCGTCTTCCCGCAAGACTACGAGGCTGTGCTGGACCTTGCGGCGGCCCAAAACGGGGGAGTAGCCGTGTCGTGCAGCGACCAGCATTTTGGCACAAAGGACAACCTGCTGCTGCCCGGCCGCGGCAAGGACATGGGAGACGGATGGGAGACGGCGCGGTCTCGAGGCAAGGAGCACGTCGACTGGGCCATCATCAAGCTGGGCGTGCCGGGGCTGGTGCAGCGGGTTGTTGTGGACACGGCGCACTTTCGTGGCAACTTTCCGCAAAAGGTGGCGGTTGAGGCGTTGGCCTTTGAAGGCCATGGAGTGCCGCGAGTTGATGCTGCAGGTTGGCATGAGCTGGTTGCCCCGATCAAGATGGGCCCGGACCAGGAGCACGAGGTGCCACTGGTGGATGGTGCGGGCAGCGAGGCCGTGACGCATGTCAAGCTCATTATGATTCCTGACGGCGGGGTGAAGCGGCTGAGGGTCTTTGCAAGGCGAGCCATGCAGCAGTGAGGACGATGCGGCCATGATGAATGGCACTTATGGTAGTAGTAGCAGTACTAGTAGTAGTAGTACGACTTGTTGCTACTACCTCCGCAGTATCTACTAGTAGTGGTAGTAGTAGTAGTAGTAGTAGTAATAGTACTAGTAGTTAGTAGTACTACTAGTAGGCCAGTGCCTGAAAAGTAGGTGGTAGTACTAGGAAGTGGTAGTAGGAGGGATATAGGCGTCTACAGTAGCTAGTAGTAGCTGTCTTGGGTGTTGTAGATACTACTAACCTATAGTAGTAGTAGTAGTAGTAGTAATATGTGTACATACATACATTGTATGTAGACGGCGCTGCTGCAGGCGTGTCTTGTAGGCGCGCAGGTGCCGTGATGGTGGGGCGACGGGCGCACGGGCCACAAGTGACGATCGTGTCACCTGTCAGGCCAAATGGCTGCCTCAACGTCGGCCGACTTTTCGTCGTGTCCATACAGGCCCATTAACGATTCAGCCTCGTTGCCTTTGCAGCCAAATGTTGGTCGCAACAGTCTAGGCGACATATTCCATGACTTGTCGCTGCCGCGCTTGCTTAAACAGCAACGCTTTTTTGCCTCGGCCCTGCGCCCATGAGCCCATGATTGCTCGACCATGGATCTCGGCGACTCTAGCGGCGACAACAAGCCGCGTGCCATGCCTCTGGATCTGCCCACGTCACTCGACGATCGTCGCCATGCCCCCGTTGACGCGTTGGTGCCCGAGACGGAGATGTACGACGGATGGCAAGGTCAGTCGAAACACGCGCCTCGTTGTGGATGCAAAGACTAGAATTGACGCCATTGCAGGCCAGTCGCAGTTTCTCACCACCCCAGCCCTGGCAAAGCCTCTCAACTTTGGCAATCTCTCCCTCAATGATGCCGATTTGGGGCACGATGTGACAAAGGCCCCCAAGGACAGCGACGCTAGGTTGATGGAGATGCTGCAGGCACAGGCCGCCGCCCATCAGGCCAGCCAGGGCCTCGAGGACCAAGAGGCCGTGGCCAGTGACGCCAAGCTGACCGAGGCCGAGAAGCAGGAAATGCTTCAGAGAATTCTCACCATGGCAGCCAGTAACGGCGACGTGGCCAAGGTGAAGAGTTTGCTCAATGGCACTGCAAAGTCTTTTGTCGACGTCAATGCCCCCGATGAGGATGGCACGCCGCCTCTTATCTATGCAAGCTGCTTTGTACGTCAGAGTCACATTTGGCCTGTCTGAGATTTGTGCTCATGCCATGCGACAGGGCCACGAGAGCGTTGTGCAAGCCCTCATTGAATCGGGCGTCGATGTCAACAAACAGGACCGCAACCAATGGAGCGCCCTCATGTGGGCCATGACGAATCGCCACAAGGGAATCGCCAAGCTCCTCCTCGATAACAAGGCGTCGTCGGACCAGAAAACGTCGTCTGGCCGCACTGCCTTTGACTTTGTTCCGCCAGACAGCGAAATGTCATGGTACCTGCACGACAATGGCTACAACATCGGAAACGCAGGCGTAACCGACGACTTTTACAGCCCCGGCTTCTCTCAAGACCGCTTCGAGGAGGAAATGGCTGAAAATGAGATGCGGCGACGGCTCATGATGGAGAGCGCTAGGGATCTCGAGGTCGACTTGGGAAATGTTGGCATTGATGACCAGCCAGAGGTAAGCTTCTTCGACTCTTTTTTTCCCTGCAAGGGGAGTAGCTACTTACATTAATTGTCAGGCTGTCGACGACTTTGACGAGGAGCAGCAAGAGTTTGACTGGACTCGCTGCCTCCACGATCAAATGTTTGTCTTTCAGGAACACGAGCTTGATCGCATACTAGACATTATCATTACAAAAATGACGCCGCAGAGATCGCCCTCGCAGAAGCCGGTCCCCGCCAACATGATTTTTCTCAGCGCCCGTTATGCCCACTATCATTCGAGTCCCGAGCTGCTGGAAAGGCTCCTGGTTACTGCCATGGACCTCATCAACAATGTTGTTGAAAAATGCCAGTGGGACATGACAATATTAGCTTTTTGGATCTCCAATGCTACACTGCTGCTGCATTACCTGAAAAAGGACGCTGGTCTGGTAGAGGCGACTGTTGAATTTCAGGCACATCTGGCCGAGCTCATCAACGAAATCTTTATCCTCATTGTCCGCGATGCCGAAAGGCGACTGGACAAGGTGCTTGATGCCGCCATGCTGGATCACGAAACAATACCAGGCTTTGAGGATATAACATTCCAGAACGAGTGGAAGTTGTTCAAGCGCAAGACTACGGTCAAGGAAGAGCCTCTGGAGAAGCGGTTCCGGCCACCATCACCCAAGCAACGGGCCAAGCCTGCACCAAGAAATGTGACTTCTCTACTGTCGTCGACGTTATTTGTCTTGGATCTCTACGATGTCCATTCAGTAATCACAGCACAGATTACGTCGCAGTTGCTGTACTGGATTGGCGCAGAACTCTTCAACCGCATCATGTCCAACAGGAAATACCTGGCACGGACAAAGGCAATGCAGATACGCATGAATATTTCTATTCTCGAAGACTGGGCGCGGACGAATAACCGACAGGCCGAGCATTACGAGGGCGGCGAGACGAGAGCAACAGGAGATACAACGACGGATGCGGCGAGGCGCCACCTGGCACCCAGTATCCAGCTTTTGCAGTGGCTGCAGTGTTTCTCGTCACTGACGCCGGATGACTTGGAAGCCCTCGTGGCTACGCTACAGCAATTGAAGCGACTGACACCTCAACAACTGATTCACGCAGCCACGCACTACCGGCCCGAGGTAGGAGAAAAGGGACTGCCTAAGAGTGCCATGAAGTACCTGCTGGCGGTTCAGAAGGAGGCAGCGCTAAAGCGTGAGAGGCGGCGTAGTCGGGCGCCATCGCCGCTCTCACGAACTGGACAGGAGAGCAAGGCCGATGGCAAAGAGCAAGAATCTGGTGGTGGCAGCGACTCTACAGAGGCAACGGCCCAAGCTGAGCGACCAATGGAGGCCGAGCAGAAGCAATTGCAGGAGCAACAAGGGGAGGAGGACGAGGCGCCAGAGCACTTGTTGATGGACCCAGCGCTGATGCTTCCATTTACGCTGCCGTCGGTGACTGATATGCTCGTGTCGTACGGGGCCGGCTTTGGGGGTCTGAACCGGGAGCGGGAGCGCAAATATATACCCACGGTACCGGCCGAATTTTTGGAGAAACTTGAGGTGAGCGGAGTGCGCAAGCAGCCCATGTTTGTGGAGAAAGACTGGGAGAATGAGGAGGTCTGAAGACGCATCTAGCGCCCGTACATTGGAAGAAGGAAGGACTCTTGTGTCCACTATTCGCTTGTGATGTAGCCAACCAAAGTGGAGATTTTTTTTTTTTTGATTCCTTTTCCTTGTTATTGCTCTATTTTTTGTTGTACGATGAGGCCAGCGGCATGCGATGTGTATGGACAAAGGTTACATTGGAGGCTCTCAACAAGTGGCTCATGTCTCGACATGTGTGCGCAACACCATGTGGGGTTGTTTTTTTTTGGATTCGAGGCTGGCAGATGACATCTCTGTTCTAGCTTTTGTTGCAACTTGATTTGTAGCAACGATGCCGTTGTGTTTGCCGGTAAAGAGCAAGACAGGCATTTCAATGTAGGCTTGAGACAGGCGTTACGCCTCTCCATGAGCTGTTGGCGCCGTCTTTGCTTTGGCAGCCATCTTTGTTTGCAGCAGAGAGGTGCAGTAGCGCGGCTTGGAGTCATTTTCCGACGCCATTTTTACTTTGCCAGCGCATGTATGCAGTCGGTGAATGGCGGCGACACGGACACATGGCGCTTGCTTGAGCTTGGAAGCCTTGTCCCCGCGCTTGTGCGGCCTTTGGTGACGACAAGATGGCGTGTCAGAGGTGAAGCTAGGCAACAAGACTACATCAAGTGGGAGGGAGCTTTTGAGGAGCCTTTGAGGGCGGGGAACAAAAAAAAAGAGGATACTATAGTAGTAGAGAGATGCCCTTGAGGGCTAATGGTGCTAGATGGACGAGACTAGTCTTTTATTCGCTGCTTGTGCCGTGGTTGGGACAGACGTGTAGGAGGTGTAGCGTAGGAGGTGTAGCGTAGGAGGTGCAGCTTTGCTACGGCGGGCATGTGGCTGCTAGTGCGGCAAAAGCAGCAACAGAGGCCATGAGTGGAAAGGCCCCGATTTCAGGTCAGTGACATATTGTTGAAGACTTGGGTCAAAGTGGAGGCAGCTGCACGGACGCAGCCTTGGACTGCCGGCTGGTAGCTTTATGCTTCGGCTTGTCCTTGAACAATCTTCCGAGACTATAACCAGGGATGGCTTTATCGTCGATTGCTTCAGGTCAGGAGCCCGGCCACGATTGGCTCTTTTTGAAAAGAGGCTTGCATTTGCACGAACAGGTCGAGGGGCTTAAAGGGGCAAACCGGGGGGGGAGGCCATGGAGAGAGATGCAATGCATCATGGTGAGCTGAGGAATGGGATGAGGAAAAGGAAAATGCAAAAAAAGAGGCAGAGGCAGAGCGGCGATGTTGGGGCATCATGGACGGGTGCAGGCGAGAGCGGGACAAGAAGCGTTGCTTGGATTGATTGACGTTGGGCCGGGACAAGGAGGGTAGCCCAAGGGCAAGAGAAGCAAGAGAAGCAAAAACAAGCAAAAAAGCAAAAAAAAAAAAAAAAAAAAAAACACACACAGAGAAGTGTGCCATTGTTTTCTTTTGTACCACTCAAGGCGGGCAATGTGGCGCGGCGTGTGTGGGTGGTCCGGGTGGAGAGAGGCGGTCCTTGGGGGCTTGGGACATGGCCGAGGAGCGGAGCCAAGGACTGTAGAGCCCCGTGGCACCTGGCCTGCAACTGGAGGCCTGTCTGTGGCTGCTCAAAGGCAAAAGTGAGGCCGACGGACACTTGGCTGTTTGCTTGTTGCTCTACCCATGGGGCTCTACGAACAGCCCCTACTAGTAGTACTGTACTAGTAGTAGTAGTAGTAGTAGTAGTAGTAGTAGTAGTTAGTAGTTACTGTAGTACTACTAGTAGGTACACATGGACTACTGTAGCGGTTTCGTCTCTAGGTGGCCTTGCTGTCTGCCGGTCAAGGGGTACAAGAGGCGCGCATGTCTGCATTGTGCTCGCCCGCCGTGTGTGTGCTATCATGCGTACAGCCAGCGCTCTCTTTCCTCTCTTTCTTCCCCCGGATGCCAAGAGAGCTAGAGGCGGCCAAAGAGACAGCAAGAGCGAGCGGAGCAACAGGCAAGGGCCAACAAGGAGCAAGACGGAGGAAGGAGGGCAGCAAGCAAGACGACGCAACAGCAAAGGAGCAAGGAGGAGCAAGGAGAAGCAAGGAGAAGCAAGGAGAAACAAGCACAAGAAAAGAGAGGCGAGAGCACCAAGAGCGCAGCGCATCGATGCCCGGCCGCCGCCGCCCCGTCTAAGCCGTGCAGCCGCTAGATTGCAGTGTCTTAAAGCCATCTGTTGCTGAGGTGCATCTGGTGGAGATTTACCACTTATACCAGACACTCTGGGCGCATACGGCGAATACTACCCCAGCCAACTGGCCAGAGGCCAAGACGCGGCCACCTGTCAGCCACTTGTCTCCTGTCTGCACCGATACAGGTGACTGGCGAGCTGCCTTGGGCTGCGTCGACGCCTGCATCTGCCTCTTGTCTGCACCCAACGACGAGGCACTGGCGCCATCGTGTCTGCCCTTGACAAGTCGAGCGCCTTCTTCCTACAACGCCTGCGCTGTCTTGTCTGCTCCAGCCTCGTGTCTGTCACGCCCAGACGACGGCAAGCAGTCCTTGGCCATTGTGCAACAAGGCTCGCCCCTGCGAGCTGCCACCAGCCCAACCACCACCATCTCGGGCCTGACGGATTCTCCCCGGGTGCTCAGAGCCCCCACCGCACCTTTGCACTCGAGTCTTGGCGCTCTCAGCATTGTTTGTTTGCAGGGTGAAGAGGCCAAGAACTAGTCAACTTGGGCTTCCTCTCTTGCGCTTTTGATAGCAGGGAAAAAAAAAAAAAAGGGAAAAAAAAGAAAGGAAAAAAAAAAGAAAGGAAAAAGTGGTGCAAACAACAGGTGCAAAGTCAAACTAATTAGACAAGTCGCTTTGCGTCTTGGGTCCCGGCTGCCGCCCCGGCCCCGGTGGACGCTGCAGGTCGGCTCGTGATTAAGAGGAAGCTTCAAGCAGCATCTCGGAGACAAAGGGCTCACGACACTTGACAATGCCGTCGAGATTTCCGTCGGTGCGTCAACCAGCGCGGCCCGGCATGGGCATGCCCAGGCCGTCTTTTCTCGACGACTCGAGTCTTGTGGCTCTGCGATACGAAAAAACCAAGCCAGCTGAGCCGCCCATTCCTTTGCCTCCGGCTCGCGCGCCTCGCAGAGCATGCAGCGTGGCAAGCACGACAAAATCAGCAAGGACAGGCCAGTCTGCATCGTCGAACCTGTCGTCGCCTGCGCCTAGTCCGGGCCTGGTTGTCGTTGCCCCTCCGTCGGGCTACTTTGTCCCGGCGCCCGGCCTCATTCCACCGGCCGAGCAGCATCCGGCGCTGCGGACATCAGTCTCAGCCGCCTCGGCTCGGGCCCTGGACGACAGGAAGCGAGACTCGGGCCATGCTCCGACGGCGGCGTCGTCGGCAACAATTCACGAAGAGGACGAAGAGGACGAGGTGCACGGTAGAGCCCAAGGCAAGCAACGGAGCTCTGGTGCCGTGCAACCGGCTGCTCATGGCGCAACAGAGCAAAGTGGACGAGGTCTCAGATTTGCTGGCCACGCTGCCGCCTTGCCCCCGCCTGGCTCATGCTGCTCCTCTTGCTCGCCATCGTCGTCGCCGCCTCCATCGCCCAAGCCGTCGCTCCGGAGGCTGCTCTCCAAGCACGGCAGCCTGCACCTGACAAGGTCAAGGTCCAGGTCGAGCCAGTCTGCCAAGGCGGCAGAAACATTAGCGCCCATGCAGCCGCAAACGCAAACGCAAACGCCCAAGTCGCTGCTGCGGGGCCCGGCTCCCCCGCTCTCAGCCAATGGCAGCCTGCCGACTGTCGCCATGGCCGATTCCTTGTCCCCAGCCTTTTGCCCCGACCAAGCTGCCGGCTTTTCTCCCCTGTCCATTGCCATCCCAACCGATAACCTTATCGACGATGACTTCATGGCCGGCTTTTCCTTTTCCAAGCGCGGCAGCATCATGTTTGGCGGCCAACGCGCAATGCCTTCTGACGCTGACGGCGCCTCGGACGCGCTGCCCTCGTCTCTGCTCTCCATGGCACCCTTGAGCCAAGCCCCGACAAGGACGGCCCACAGCTCGAGCGCATCCTCTCTCCCCAAGGATGCCGCTTCCACTAGCCATGGCACCCACCCCGCCCCACTGCCCGACTTTCGCCTGCTGCCGGCCGACGTTGAAAAGGACTCCTTAAAGGTGAGGTCGCTGTATGCAGCTGCCGATTCTGTCAGCTGGGAAGAGGGCATGAGGCACTCGTTTTGCGAGCGCCTCGAACCCACGCCCGAGGTCCCAGTCCAAGAGACGGACAATGACGCGTATGGATTTCCTTGAACCACCTGTTTGCCAAGTTGCTTGCGCCTCTCTGTGCCTGGCTGCCTGCTGACCTTTGTCCCTCGTTTGCTCACAGACGCGCTGCGCCTCTTTCGTCTGCAATAGCTATTTCAAGATGCGCAAGTGCCTTTTCGCATCGACCTGACAGTCTTGGTCGCGACACGACGCAGTTGGCTGGCGGTCTTGAGGACTGGCAAGACATCAATGGCGCCGACGTGGATCGCTATGGCTTCATCAATGCCCCTCGCCCAACATCGCGTATCAGCACGCCAACCGAGCTCAAGTCGTCGCAGTTTTCTCCTAGGCGGAGAAATCTCCTCCACAAGAGGGACCCCATGGGCTTCTCGTCACAGCTTGGAGGCGGCCGCATGCCCAGCCGCAAGGTGTCGGCCCGTTCTCTCAATACCCAAAACTCGGAAATGTCTGTTGCTTCGGGGCGCTCTGGCCGATCGGTCCTGCGCCAAGCAAGCAACCTGCTGCCCCATAACCGTAACCGGCGCTGGATGGACGAGGCTGGTGACATGTTGACTGTCTCTCCCAGTTTGCAAGACATTGTCGAGGAGGCCCAGGTGGAAAAGATATCCGAAGCCATCAAGCGCAAAGAGTGGGAGAGATCGGAAAAGTGGCGCAAAATGGCCAAGGTGGTCAACCGGGGCGACGAGGACCAGGGCCAAGGCATGGAGTTCGAGTTTGATGTGCGCAACCCCAAGCTAGTTGAGCGGACGTGGAAGGGCATCCCCGACCGGTGGCGCGCCGCTGCCTGGTGGTCCTTTCTTGCCTCGGCTGCCAAGGAGCATCCCTCGTCGGCCTCGGTCGAGCATCTCGTGGCTGCCTTTTACGACTTGCTGGAAAAGAGCTCTCCAGATGACGTGCAGATTGATCTCGATGTGCCTCGCACCATTAACCGTCACATCATGTTTCGACGCCGCTACCGGGGGGGGCAGCGTCTTCTCTTTCGCGTCCTGCACTGCTTGTCCATTTACTTTCCCGACACGGGATACGTGCAGGGCATGGCTTCGCTAGCTGCCACACTTCTCTGCTACTTTGATGAGGAAAAGTGCTTCGTGATGCTGGTTCGCATGTGGGAGCTGCGAGGCCTCAGCCGCCTCTACCGTCCCGGATTCGAGGGGCTCATGGCGGCCCTTGACGAGTTCAAGACGCACTGGCTTCACGAACAGGTGGCAAACAGGCTGGTGAGTTGACTGCCCCATGGTGCACGCTGTGTGCTGACGACGACGACGAGGCTGACCGTTTTGACTCTAGTCGGAGCTTTGTGTCGATACAACGGCTTACGGGACGCGCTGGTACCTGACGCTCTTTAATCTCTCGATTCCCTTTGCCGCTCAACTTCGCGTCTGGGACGTGTTTTTGCTGCTCGGCTCTGGTGACGACAAGCAGGAGCAAGACATGGCCGAGGCGCAAGCCGCTCACGAGCCTGCCATCTCGCCGACTGGGCTCGATGTGCTGCACGCGACGGCAGCGGCTCTGATGCAGGCACTGCGAGAGGTGCTCCTCGATGCCGACTTTGAAAACGCCATGAAGGCACTGACGTCGTGGATATCCATCAAGGACGAAGAGCTGCTGATGAAGGTGACCAAGGCGGAGTGGAAGACGCACCACGGCAAGAGGAAAGCGTAGCGAGCCTGTTTGTCGGTGTGGTTGCTCTGAAAAGCCAACTGTTGCACCCCCAACCAAGTTTTTTTTTTTTTTTTTTTTTTTTTAACTTTTTAAATTTTTTTTTTCTTTTGCTTTGCTGCTGCCGTCTGGCCTTTTAAGGCTGTGCGATGCAATCACTATGCCTGTCGTCACTCGAGGAAAGCTCTCGTTGCGTCTTTTTTTTTTCTTTTTGCACAAATCTCTGCGCCTTCTTTGACGTAGCAGGTCGATACCCCAGCTCTTTTTTTTTCCCTGATTTTCTTTCTCCTTGTGAGTTTGATTGCATTGAGGCACGCAGCCTCGGCTTTCGGCATTTCCTTTGTCTACAGACTGGTGCAAAGGGGATGAATATGAGACGCCAGAAGGAAATAAAGGGGATTCAGGGCTCTTTTTTGCTTGCGCTTTTCACTTGGCTCTGGGATTGCTAATTGGGTTGGCGGTGGAAAACAAAAGCCTCTTCTTTTCAAAGTATACCCCTTTTGGAACATGTCTATAAAACCTAGGGTTGCGGCTGTAACCTCATTATTCATTATTAATTACACGATATGGTACCAAGCATGAGCAGGCAACAGAGCAGAAGAGTAGCAGTAGGCGGGTAGAGGAATAGAAGCATGGCGAGAGAGGTGTTTGTAAAGATGATTATGTGATTTTGTGATTTTTATAGTGACGACGAGGTGAGCGGCGGCAAGTAGCTAAACTGCTGCTAGTAGTGCCTTGGAAGAAGCGTATTACGTTTTGTTTGTTTCAAATTTGTTGCATACTCTTTATAAATGTTATATATATTTATTGGACAAGATGAAGGAGCATAGATGCGAGGTTGAGCGGCAGTTGGGCGGCAGTTGGCAAGGTATAAACTAGTATAGCACTTGTACTACTAGTCTTTTACACAAGAAGGAGGCTCTTGTTGTCGAGCAGGCTGCATTTTGAAGCATTGTCTCTGCACATTTTATGTTGTGTGTATGTGTGCACGTCTTTCTCTATCTCTTTCTCTCTGTTTCTCTCTCTCTCTCTCTTTTTCTCTCTCTTTCTCTCTCTCCATCTTTTCTGTTTTTTTCTCCCCCATCTTTTTTATACAATTATGCATCCAACTCTTTGAGAAAGAAGAAAAAAAGGGAAAAAAAGGAAAAAAAAAGGCGTCTACTTCTTCTTTGTATCTGGTGGACAAGGGGGGGGGGGCAAAGAAGAGACATGGAATCTGCAGCCCGCCTTGTCTCTGGCCGCAGCGGTTGCATATACGTGTCTTTAGCCCGGCAGGCTATTTTTGGGCGACTTCACCAAACAGGTAGGGCGGCGGCTCTGCTTGAAAGCCCGAAGTAGATTGGCAAAAAGGGAAAAGGGGGGGAAAAGGGTCAAGGAGAAGAAGAAGAAGAAGAAGAAGAAGAAGAAGAAGAAGAAGAAGAAGAAGAAGAAGAAGAAGAAGCAGAAAAAGAAGAAGAAGAAGAAGCAGAAAAAGAAGAAGAAGAAAAAAGAAAAAGCTTGGGGTGGTTTGGGTACTTTTGTTATTAAAAAGGTCCGTTGCCCTTTTCCCCCACCTTGCCAATTCCTCCTCCTCTCCGAGCGCGTTTGATTCCTCTGGCTTTGCAAGCTCGTGTATACGTGTGCCATCTTGTCTAGTCGTCATGCTCAATTCTGTTGCGGTTGTGCGTCAATTGCCAAATCTTTGATACTGCTTGCAGTGTAGATAGAAACTTGTGAGTAAAGCCGAATTCGCACCCCTCCCCCCCCCCCTGGGAGGATATCCTTGCATCGTGATATTGCAGGACTCTTCGCTTCCTTTTCTCCTCTGTTTCCAACACCCACCCAATCATGGTGCACAAAACAAGGCACAGGCTGCACCAATAGCATGTGCTCATCATGGTATATATGTGACTGCCAGCCATCCATTTACCGGCATCGTGGGCTTGCTAATCTATCTCGTCTACGCCCTTTCCTCCACTCTGATCCGTCTTGCCGTTTTGGGGCATTTTATTTTATTCTTCTTGGATAATGTCTCCTCTCGCCACGCCTCACTTGCCAAAGACGCAGCCTCTGCGCCGTCAGCTTTGCTCAACTTGAAACTCGCTGCATACATTCAAAGTCATCATTACCGTGCAGAAAAGCCCGTATCCATGCTCTTCAAATGCACTCGCCAGCCACCCCCCTCCTTGCCTTGTCCTCTTGTCCGGAGCAACACACACACGCACACGCACACCCAAAGAAAAAAAGCCACATTTCCCCTTGTTTCCCCCCCAATGCCGCACCCATGTGGCCTCATCCACTCGAGTCCCTGCTCCGCCCCCCCCCCCCTGGTGCTGTATATCCCAGGAAAAGGTCGATACATTCTCGTCTCATTGCTGATTGCTCACTTGCTGTGCATGGTCCAATCATGTCGCGCAAAAAACAAGCATCAATTTGAAAGCGAGCCGCAGCAGAGACGTGGGAGCAGACAAGCGAGAACAAAAGACAAAACGTCATGGCCCCAGCCCTTTTAGGCGGTCTGGATGCAAAGAGCAAAAGGGGAGGGGAAATGATTAACCCTGTCAAGGACCACGTCGTTTGCTCCCATTACCGCTGGCGGCCCGTCGTCTCAATCAAGCGTGTAGCGGCAAGATTGTCAGTGGTGGGCCCGTGGCCTCGTGTCATCGCTCCGACTCGGCCGATGATGCACCGCGCAGCCTCATGTCCCCCTTGGCACGTGGAGATGACGGTCTGTCTCGTAGAGCCGTTTCGTCTTCGCGCGTCTCGCCCGCCAAAGTGCGAGGGCCCAGAGTAGAGCGAAAGGGCGGGCGCGATACGTGGTGGTGAATATCGGATGCATCTTGCGAGAGGAGTGCCGACACGGAATGCTTTCTGCTCTCAGTGGTGCGTGGCTCGCGCGAAAAGTCAATGTGAGCTTCTCCTCGGCTGGGCGTTCTGGCACGGGGTGCTCCATCGGCCTCGTCAGCCAAGTGGCCCTGAGCCTGGCCTGGGGACCGGTACCATGACACGTCGCTCCTCTGCCGCTTGTGTGATCTTCTGCCGGGCGGAGGATTGGACAGGCTGCTCTGGATAAAGGCGGGAGGCGACCGCAGACGCGGCTCGCTCGACGGCTGGTGCGACAGGGCAGCCGATCTGCGCTTTCGCTGACTCTCGCCTATCGTCCCCGTAGCGCCTGTTAGCCTAGAGCGACTCGCGCTTCCTCTTGGGCTTGCACGAACCAGACGGCGTTCCCGGTCTGTTGGAGCTGCCGCCGCCGTGCGAGCTTGGCGGCTGCCAGTGGTGAAAGTAAATCGACGGACTCGGCTCTTGCTGGGCGGCGACTTGGGGCGGCGGAGGCTGGTGGTAGGAAGCCATCTGGGCAGTGCTTGGCTGAGCCGCCTGGGCGGCAATGCTGGGCTGGCGGCCAATGGCTCCCGTCACCGTCTGCCCACGCGGTCTGGCGGGCGACGCAGGATAGGGCCCATAGGCAACGGGCCCAGGAGGCGGGTTGGACGAGGCTCCGAGATAGTGGGCGTGGCCCTCGCGCTGGTGGTGGTCGGGCGAGTGTTGTCGCTGTGGCGGGGGCAGCTGAGCGACGGAGCCGTGGGCCGCGTGCTGCATAAACTGCTGCGCCCAGTCAAGGGCAGCCTGGGGCAGAGAGCCGCCTGCCATGCCAGCAAAGACGAGGGGAACCATGGGAGGCGGGATGCCGCCGCCCAGCGAGGCTCGCAGCATGTCCATCTCGACTCTGCGCTGCTCCAGACGCAGGCTCTCCTGGCGCGTCTTTTCCTCTTCCTGGCGCGTCTTCTCCTCCTCCGCCTTGGCCAGCAGCCAGTTCCTCATCGACTCCTCAGCGCCCTGCCATTGCTGGGGAGGCGGAGGCAGAGCCGACCACTGCTGCGCGGCGTGGACCCCATGGGACAAGGCCGCCGAGGGCTGGCCATGGTGGGCAAGAGGAGGCACGCCAGTCGGGGCGGGCTGCTGGGCATGCAAGGCCATGGCTGCCGGCGGAGGCAGGCCACGATGGGGAGCCGACATGAGATGGCCGATTGGACTGTGGCCGCGAGACAAGGCCGACGACTTGCTGTAGGCACCCTCCTGATAGGTCAATGGGGGAGAGGGCCGGGAAGTCGAGGGCGGCGTCGGCAAATCATGAACAGACCTGTAGCCGTAAGTCGATGATGGAGGCTGCTTGAGGGTAAGCATCATTGCTCATGGGGCTTGGGAGGCTGCAATGGTGCGCATGGACAGGTGTGCTGGGCAGAGCTGCTATGTATGCTGCGGCGTGTGGAGAGCTGTCGTTGGCGGGCAGACCAAGTGTGGCTGCGCGAGATTATATGCATCCGCTGGGCACGACAGGGGCTCATATGGGGCAGAGGGGGAAACAAAGCAGAGGGCAAAGCATTGAGTGCCGAGACACTCGAGATGCAGCTTGGCACGAGGGAGAGGACAACTAGACAAGACCAAGGAGAGGGCCTACAGCGTGGATATAAAAGAGGGAGCAGCACCACAAGCAAGCTGGATGTGACGACCAGCTCAAGGACGGCGGCAGGCGGGGGCGAATGGGACTGCAGACAAGCCGGGCCAGCCTCATTGGGACATGGCAAAGGCTCGACCTTGGCTGCAGCTCTGGCCGATGAGGGAGGTAGCCTGATGCGGTATCAGGCGCCGTTTGTTGACTGCGGCCTTGTCTAGATCGGGCTGAGGAGCGCAGAATCCTAGAGGAGGGGGGAAGGAAGGGGGAGGGGGGTGGTCGCGAAGACAAGACCGGGAGCCGGAGCGGATAGAGTGGAGACGGCCAACCTGGTTGATTTTGTCTATATCAGTTTCAATGTCGAGCGGCGGGCTTGAGTCTGGCAGATGGCTTTGCCGCCAGTGCGTCGACTGTGGTTGGATTCTGGGGCAAGCAGACAGGTGAGTGGGAGGGGGGTGGAGGGCAGCCAGGGGGAGGGGGTGTCTTTGGCTCATCTGGCACAAGTGTCGGCTGTCTCCTTGTCTACATGTATCGTGTATATCTGGACAATGGCTCATGGTGTATCTGGGCCAAAGCCAAGGGGGGGCAGACAAGGGCAACAGTGGCAGAAGGGGGGAGTGTCGAGGCCTCGATTTTTTTATTTTTCTTGATTCCTGCCGCGACTCGAGCAACGACAAGGCGTCGAGATATGTAGGTACTCGAGACAAGCAACGCTATCTGCGCCTGTCGTATGTCGTTATGTAGCCACGGATGTGCGTGCGTCGACCTATCTGTGTCCATGTATGTATATATGTCCATGTGCGTCCATGTAGACATGTGGGAGCATCTAGTAGAGCCATGTAGCCATGTAGCCATGTAGCCATGTAGGAGCATCTACTACTAGTAGAGGCATGCATCGAGGCATGCATCGAGGCACAGCGGGGAGGGGGGGCAGCGAGCGGCTGCTGGGTGTGGCTGTCAAGCCAAGCATGCCACTCCAGCACTCTCAAACGACATGGCGAGGCGACAAGACGACGAGCGTCGTGGTCAAGCTGCCCGGGACTTGGCAAGCCCTGGTAGCCAACAGCCAAGCTCGCGGTAGCCATGCTACCATGCAGCCGAAGGAGGAGGGGGGGGGGTGCAAAAGAGGCTTGGAAATACCTTGGAAATAGCTTGCCAGTTGCAGGCGGCAACAAGGCAGAGACAAGAGGTCCAAGGGTCCGAGACCAAAGTCGAGAGGACCAGGTAATTTTGTATTTTTTTTGACCGCATTTCATTCATTTCCTTCTTTTGGCTCGGGCCAGGATGCGACAAAATTCCATCTGGTCTGAGCGCGCAACCCTCCAAAACGTACCGACTTTGCATCTCTCTTGACAAGCATCAAGGTCAGTCACTCATGGCCCGTTGCAGAAGCCAGGTACACGTACCGGGCAGCCACTTCAAGTACACCCACCTGCCTACTAGCCGCACTGCTACTAGCAAGAAATGCTACTACTAGCAGGTAACTGCCAGCACTGCTGAGAGTACAGATACCCGGGGGCCCGCCGTTGCAGTGGCAGAGCGCGCAGCCGCTGTACCGAGTACCTCGCGGGCCTTGTGCTGGCGGAATGCCCATGTATGTACATGTACGCATGTACCACTATATACTCGTAGGTACCCGGTGTGCAAGAGACAGCCGTCGAGTGATGCAGACTGGGGCGGTCAAGGGCATGTCGGAGGAGGAAAGAGAGAGTGTCGAGCGACTAAGGGCCGGTGCCGTGGCAGGCAAGCCCGGTCGGGAGCGGAGGGCAGGAGGAAGCTGTCTTGGGAAGCTCTTCAGGGACCAGGTACACACTTATCTACAGGCCTGTATGTACTACTAATGTATGTATGTATGTACGTACATGGTAGGTACTGCTACTGCTATGCCACTACTACTGCTACTGCCATGCTACTACTACTAGTACTACTACTACTACTACTACTACAGGCAGCACAAGTAGGCACAATATCCACTGCTAGTACTACTAGTAGCATCGACTACTAGGCACTTGCTTGTTTGCTGCGCAGCAGTAACTGCTACCACCTTCCCAAGCCCAGATGGAGACTGCCTGTTTTGCTGCTACGACCAGGTGCGTCTTGGAGAGCAAGCAATTGGCCGTGGTTGCTTTGCCGGCTAGGTGCTGGCTAGGTTGCTCGGGTTACTGCCTGGCTCATCGCTACTGCTACCACTACTACTACTACTACTACTACTGCTACTACTGCTACTACTGCTACTACTGCTACTACTGCTACTACTGCTACTACTGCTACTACTGCTACTACTGCTACTACTGCTACTACTACTACTACTACTACTACTACTACTACCACTACTACTACTTATATATACACTACTGCGTCTGCCTCGACCCATGAAAGCTGACAAGCTGACGACATATGCATGGCCCATTGCGGTTTCAGAATCCCAGATTGGAAACGGCAGCCTCATGGACGTCTTCTGCGCCGTCTCATCTCGTCTCGTCTCATCTTGTCTCATGCCGTCTCTTGTCTCATCTCGTCCGGCAAGCTACATGGTCTCCCAAGTCTAGGACGTGATCAAGGTCGGGCCTTGCTCGGGACTCATCAGCCATCTCGCTCCCGTCGTGCATGCCCGGCAGAGCAGCAGGAGGGCAAATCAGGGAAACAAAACAGATCTACCCATGGTCCCTCGTCTTTGTATTTGCACCCGGACCAATCCACTTGCTCTATCATCATGTAATATACTACCACCCAGCACCTCTGACCCGCCTTGCCTTGCCTTGCCTTGCCTTGCCTTGCCTTGCCTTGCAGATGCGTCTGTGGATCATGACACCCTCCCTCTTTTTTTTTCTTCCCTTTCAAGAGATGACCCCGGCAATTGGCTTGGCTGGCGGCAGGATAGAGGCAGACATTTGATTTGAAACGCCTGCACCAGACACTAGGTGCTTCAACTGCTGTGCCAGTCAAAACTATCAAGCATGCCTTTTACCAAGTAATGGACAGGCAGCAAACGAGATTGACGTTAGGTAGCATGGGCGAGGCATGCGCATGGACACATCTGATCTGATATGCTATATATATATATAT
>NJET01000171.1:0-43837 GCA_002591415.1 Ophiocordyceps australis | reverse complement strand
TTTGTTCCCCTGTCGCCTCCAACACAATAAAGAAAAAAAAACATCGACTATGCCCGGCTATGGTTGAGGCAGGGTCAGGGACAGGCCAAAATCCTCAGCCCATGCGCTAAAGGGGATAAGAAGGGCCAGCGCTTTGCCTAGCCGTGTATAAAATTGTGCTACCCAATAGATGGCATGGACCGCCACCGTCTTGACTAGCATGTGGTGGAGACTGAATGACGTTGGACCTACCACCACCATCTACTAGTAGTAGTAGTAGTAGTAGTAGTAGGTAGTACTAGTAGGTAGTAGTAGTACTAGACATGTTATACTCCAACGTGCAAAGGCTCTCCTTGTGGTATTAATACTATAATGCACCGAGTGGCTCGAGGCCAAAGCACGGCAGCCATGGCTTCCCCTACGTCTTCTTCTTCGCCTTCTTCTGCCTGGCCGCAGCGCCGGCGGCTCATTGGCCTGTCGACAAAAATGTACTTTTCGCTCTCTCGCACACGCGACTTCACGCGCCAATTGCTCAGCCTGCTGGGCTCCATTGCCCCCGCGTCGCTGGCCGAGATTGACATCTTCATCATTCCAGACTTTGTCTCGCTGACAAGCACGGCGGCCCAGTTGGCCAGCTGCGCCGTGCCAGTGTTGCTGGGCGCCCAAGACTGTCACTGGCAAGACAGCGGCGCCTTTACGGGCGAGGTGAGCGCGGCGGTGCTGCACGAGGCGGGCGTCGGCCTGGTCGAGGTGGGCCACGCAGAGCGACGCCGTCTGTTTGGCGAAGACGACGCCATGGTTGCCAAAAAGGCTGCCGCCGTGGTGAGCAACGCCATGGTGCCGCTCGTCTGCATTGGCGAGCAAACGCCTGGCGATGTGGCCTCGGCCGTCGCCCAGTGCCGCCTCCAGGTCGAGGCTGTCATGGCGGCCGTGCCCGACGATGCGCCCCTCGTCCTGGCCTACGAGCCCGTCTGGGCCATTGGCGCCACCCGTCCGGCCGAGCCCCAGCATGTCGTTGCCGTCGCCCAAGCAATCAGACAGCTAGAGTGCGTCACGGCACGCCGCACCCCAACGCGCATCCTCTATGGCGGCAGTGCAGGGCCCGGCCTGTTCCAGCAGCTGAGCGGCAGCCTGGATGGGCTCTTCCTCGGCAGGTTTGGCCATGAGCCAGCGCGCTTTGTCGACACGATTCGCGATGTCGTTGAGGCGTGACCAACAAATGTCGCTTTTTATAAAATACTACAACTACTACTACTACTACCACTACCACTACTACCACTACCACTATCACTATCACTACTACTACTACTACTACAACTACCACTACTACTACTATAACTACTACTACTACCACTACCACTACCACTACTACTACTACTACTACTACTACTATCACTACCACTACCACTACTACCACTACCACTACTACTACTACAATTATACAACCATGCTGCTGCCGCCTTTGGCCCTGTTCCCTTCCCTCCCCCTTGCTGTTGCACCACTTGTGGGCCGGCTTCTGAGGGTCCGACAGTGCAGCAGCTAGTCCAACACGGTACCGACACGTCGACTTGAATGATGCATTAATGATGCTGATGCAGCATTCTTGGTGTATGAGCGACTTTCCACAAGCCCCGCACCCGTATAAAACTCTGCCTCGCCCTTGATGTCTGCCCTAGTCCCTGCGTCTGCTCTCTTCCAACTGCCGCTTTGCCATAAAAGACTCTAGACGACCAAGACGACCAAGTTTGTCAAGTTTATTCATGACGACGCGTAGCCGGCTAACATGGTTTGTCCAGCCTGTCACGCCGGTACATTCTGTCCCGGAATCATGGCGCCTTGGCCTGGTAGCCTATCCAGACATGATCATGTCTCTTCAGGTATTGTCTGTTGCATGAGCCGGTGCCTGTCCTTCTGCCACTGTCCCATTGTCGCCACCAAGACGGGCTTGTCCATGGGTCAGTGCGTGGGGGGGCGTGGCTGAGATTACACGGCCATTGACTTGATCTGGATAATACCAGCGAAAGGATCATGCATTCCCTCGAGCCCTAGCATGCTTGGTGTAGAGCCGTCCGTGGCTGACACTATCAAAGATCCATCATGAGCCCCCCCGCCGCCGTCTCGCCCACCCAGCCGGCCGTGGAGCTGGCCAAGGGAGCCACTGTGCCCTCCAACATGGCCCAGCCCAGCATGGCCCTCAACGACATGATGGGCAAGTGGGACAGCTTCAAGTTTGCCCCCATCCGCGAGAGCCAGGTGTCTCGCGCCATGACGCGCCGCTACTTTGAAGACCTGGAGCGCTATGCCGAGTCGGACATTGTCATTGTCGGAGCCGGCTCGTGCGGACTCAGCACTGCCTATGTGCTGGCCAAGAAGCGACCTGATCTCAAGATTGCCATTATTGAGGCATCCGTGTCGCCTGGCGGCGGGGCCTGGCTAGGAGGCCAGCTCTTCTCCGCCATGGTGATGCGCAAGCCGGCCAATGTCTTTCTTGACGACATTGGCGTGGCCTACGAGGACGAAGGCGCCTTTGTCGTGGTGCGCCATGCCGCCCTCTTCACGTCCACCATACTGTCCAAGGTGCTGCAGCTGCCCAACGTCAAGCTCTTCAACGCCACCTGTGTCGAGGACCTCATCACTCGCCCGGCCGCCGACGGGGGCCTGCGCATTGCCGGCGTCGTCACCAACTGGACCCTCGTCTCCATGCACCACCACGACCAGTCGTGCATGGACCCCAACACCATCAACGCGCCCCTCGTCATATCCACCACGGGCCACGACGGGCCCATGGGCGCCTTCTGCGTCAAGCGCCTCGTGAGCATGCAGCGCGTCGACAGCCTGGGCGGCATGCGCGGCCTCGACATGCAGACGGCCGAGGATGCCATTGTCAAGAATACGCGCGAGGTGGTGCCGGGCCTCATTGTCGGCGGCATGGAGCTGTCTGAGCTTGACGGAGCCAACCGCATGGGTAAGTGGCGTCTTAGGCCCCCTCCCCCCCGGTGTCTGGCTGCGCGTGGCTGACGCCGACCTTTGCAGGGCCGACATTTGGCGCCATGGTCTTGAGCGGCCTCAAGGCGGCCGAGGAGGCGCTCAAGGTTTTCGAGGTGCGCAGCAAGCAGAATGGCTATTGAGCAAGGAGGGGGGAGGGGGGAGATTACGGGCACAAATGGCTGTATGCAAACATCAAACTGCCAATCTTGCAAATACACGATGCCACTGGCCAGGCCAGACGAGCCAGACTCGAAGACGCTAGCAAGACGTCGGACTAGTCAAGCTTGCAAGCCAACAAGTTAGAGGCGGCCAAACTCATCAATGACGCTTGGTGCCTCGACAAAGTCATTGTCCACCCCAACCTCGTCCATGTCGAGCCCAAAGCCCGCGGGGCCGCCAACCTTGAGCCCTCTCTCACTTCGCCACAGAGGATGGGCGGGCAGAGCAATGACATTGACGCGGAGCCCGTAGCGCAGCTCCTGTGACCCAATGGCCTCTCCGTCGTGGCCGAGGATGGATATGAGGTGTGGCACGGTGCAGACGACTTGTCGTGATGGCTCGGATCCCGTAGCATCGCTGTAGGCGGCGTAGAGATACTCGTTTTGAAAGGGAATCACCATGTGGCGACCCTGGATGGGCTCGAGCTTGGCCTTGCTGCCGGCTTGGTTGCCGGGAGCCTCGAGCTCGTCTGCACTCAGGGGCGCAATGACAACGGTGCCGAGGGTGTAGCCGCCTCCGATATAACGCTCTACCTGGACAATCTTGCCTGTGTAGAGCAACTTGCCGGCACAAACATCAAACTTGGGGGGCGCGTCTGGCATCAGCAGCAAGTCTCGAGGCGCCGAGGGCAGAGGCAGAGGCAGAGACAGAGGCAGGGGGGGAGCGGGGGCTTACAATGGCATCAACGTAGCTCGTCTTGTTGCGGCGGGCCAAATGGACGGCGCGGCCCAGGTACCAGGCCTGCGAGAGCGTGTTTGGCACGCCATAGGCCTTGACAATGGCGCCCGTCAGGGGATTGGAGCTCGAGGCACAGGCCAGCCCCAGCTCAATGGCCGAGGCGCGCATCAGGCGCTCGAGGCGGAGCGGACTGTCGGTGTTCTAGACAGGTGGTTGGTCATGGGCTTCAGGGGCGGAACAGGCCATCAGAGACTTGCCATGACGACGGAAACGTTGCCGGCACCATCCGTGATGGAGCAGGGCTCGAGCGGATAGCCGTAGACGCTGAATATGACTAGTCAGGGCAGCGTCAGCGGCTGCTGGGCGGCGGCGGGGTGGGCAAACACACTGTGGTACATGGTGGGAAAGGCCCTGCCCATGGCGTCGCCGTCGACGACGGGCACGTCAAAGTGGACCGAGGTGGGAAGGGCGCTGAGGCCGTTGCCGCCGCCACTCGAGACCTGGTGAGCTGGCGGCGCAAGAGGAAGACGCGGCTGCAGCCACTCGACTTACATTTCGTCGGAAAAGAGGGCATCAAACTTGGACAGGCCCTTGATGCGGTTGACGGCCTTGATGGCGTCAATGATTTCGCCGCCGGCCGAGATGCGCTCGTTGATGACGCTGGGGCTGCCGTACCAGGCCCCCATGCACACCACGGCATCGTCGGCCAGGGCCTTGGGCGACACGATTCGCATGCTGCAGCCGCGGCGCATCAGGTGCAGACACTTGAGGTATTCGTAGTAGGTTGGGCCGCCGCCGCCCGTTCCCAAGACGCCGCAGCCGGTAGCCATGAGGGCGAGGTCGAGCTCCGACAGGTGCCAGATGCCGTCGCGGACGTTGGGGCGATAGAGGGCGAGGTCGAGGTTGAGGGAGTGGTGCTCGTGCTCTCGTGCCTCGTGCTCTCGTGCCTCTTGCTCTCGTGCCTCTTCTTGCTCCTTTTGCGCTCCCTCTTGCTCCTGCTCGTGCTCTCGTCCCTCTTCTTGCTCCTTTTGCGCTCCCTCGTGCTCGTGCTCGTGCTCTCGTCCCTCTTGCTCTGCTCCCTCTTGCCTCGAGGGCGGTGCCTGGGCTGGTGCCTCGCTCCTGGCAAACGGCACGGCCAGCCTCCCCACGGCACGCACCTGGATGCGCAAGGTCAACTGCGCCATGTACTGCAGCGGCGTCTTGTTCACCTCGACAATGGCCACGTCGTCGCGAGCAGCCCCCTTTTCCACGGCCAGGTCAATGGCGCGCTGGCAGGCTTGGGCCACCACGACAGCCTCGGTCGTCTTGTCGTCGAGAACCTGGAGCAAGTCGACCTGGCCCGACACTTTGGCAATGGCGGCGCCGACGGCATTTGCGGCTTCGGCGTGCACGGGGCGGATGCAGCGGTCGACTCGTGCCAGCGGCTGGCTGGCGAGCAGGGCACCGCCGCCAACGAGCAAGACGTGGACGGGAGCCTGCGAGACGCGCATCTTGTCAATGAGGCCCTCGAGCTTCTTGTGGATAGCCTCTTGGGCTGCGGCTACACTAGATGGGGGCAAGTCGGCGACGAGGCGGGCGTCTCCCAGCGAGGCGTGGCCGGCGGCAACGACAATGTCGGTGGCAGTCAGCGTGGGGCCGCCAAAGACTCGGGCCTGCTGGCTCAGGAGATGGCCGACCGAGGCGGGGCCAACGGCAGCGGTGGCGTGGGCTGGGTCAAGGTCAACGAGGCTGCCGCCGCCAAGGCCAATGGAGACGACGTGAGGCATGGAAAAGGCGGTGCGGACGCCGGCCAGCTCGACGTAGGTGGGGGCCTGGCGGGGAAAGGCCGAGGGAAGCAGGGCACAGACGTCTGTGGTGGTGCCGCCAATGTCGACGACGAGCACCTGTGGCTCGGGGCCCTCGGGGGCGGGACGGGGGAAGCCGGCGAGAAAGGCAGCGCCCGTGGTGCTATTGGTGGGCCCGCTGGCAAAGGTCTTGATGGGGAAGTCGGCGGCGATGTCGGCGTCGACGAGGCTGCCGTCGTTTTGGGAGAGGAAGAGCTGGCAGCGCAGATCGAGGCGAGCCATGGCGGCCTGCAGGCTGGCCTTGACGCGGCGGCCGGTCCTGAGAATGGCGGCGTTGAGGATGGTGGCGTTTTCGCGCTCCAGCAGGCCAACAGGGCCAATGTCGCGGGAGCAGACGAGGCGCAGCTGGGGCGCGTCAAGCTGCATGAGGTGCTTGCAACGCTGCTCGTGCAGGCCGGCGTGGTCGAGGGGCGAGAAGACGCCGACGAGGGCCACGGCCTCGACGCCAGCCGCCACAATGGCGCGGGCTGTGCGGCGCACCTGGGCGGCATCGAGGGCGGCGATTTGGCGGCCGTCCATCTCGAGGCCGCCGTCGAGGTAGTAGACGCCGCCGTCGAGCAGAGTCTGTAGACGGGGCGGGAAGCCGGAAAAGGGCGGCAGCTGGCGCGTAAAGGGGCCGCAGAGGCGCACCACGGCAACGCGGTCCAGGCGGCGCGCATCGGCCTCGAGCAGGGCGTTGATGAAGTGCGTGGTGCCAATGGTGACGCTGAGGATGCGCGACGCGTCCACGCCAGCCGCCTGGACAACGGCAGCCACGGCGCTCTGAATGCCGCTCGTCAGGTCCGCCGTGGTGGTTGCCTTGTGCGTTGCCAGCACGCCGCGGTCTGGCCTGTCACTGGCGGCAATGTCGAGCAAGGCCGCGTCTGTGTTGGTCCCGCCAACGTCGACTCCGATGCGGTATAGCGACATGGCGGCGGCGGCGGCGGCGGCGGATGCAGGAGGAGGGCGAGGAGGGCGCGGATGCAGGAGGGCGCTGCCAAGGAGGGCACTGCACAAGGCAACTGCACAAGGCGCTGCAGAGGAGGGCGCTGCACAAGGCAACTGCACAAGGCGCTGCAGAGGAGGGCGCTGCCGAGGAGGGCGCTGCACAAGGCAACAAAAGGCGCTGCAACTGCACTCTGCGCCGCCCTTGACCCTCGGCCCCCCCTTGGCCATGCTCACCACCCTTGTGCAATGTTTGCCGTTGTCGACAAGTTGGCCGACGCCACCGACTTGGCCGACCTCCACGTGGCCTGTCCCACCGTTGCACACAAGGGGCATTTCATGCTCCTGGATGCTCCAGAGCACGGCGGCTTTTTACCTTTTTGACAAGAGAGTGGTTTTTTTTTTCTTTTTTAATTATTATTATTATTATTATAGACATCATCATCCTGCTTAAACAAAACAAGAAATAAAAATCCTCGTCTTGGTTTGGGTGGGCCAACTGCCGTCTCCACGTCTCGGTAGTTGCAACAAACTCAGACTAGCAATGCCGTTCGTTTGGCCAGACCTGCCAGCACTCAAGGCTGAGCAGCGCAAATGGCTTCCAAACACGGAGGAAAATCACCCCAAGTTGGCACCCACGCCCGTCTACACGAACCACATGTGCACACGCATGCCACGCCGCCTGTTTGGGCCCGCCGCGCACCGGCTCGTCAAGACGGCAAAGTCTAATGCCAAGACAAGTCACCTTGCTCTCCACACACAGGCCCCAGCAAAGGCCCCAGCAAAGGCCCCAGCAATGCCCCCAGTGATGCCCCAGCGCCGCCCCGGCAATGCCACTTTGCATGTCTTTGTTCGGTCAATCCTCCTTTGTCTCGCCCAATCCCTTGCCTGCCTCTATTAATGTTGGCCGACCACCCCGACGCCTCGTCGACACGCCAACCCGCCCGCTGCAAGCCAGTTTTTTGCCCAATGAATGGAGGCGCCTCTCTGTCAGGCCGCCCGCGCAAATTCGTCATCCAGAGTACCTTTGGCAATGCCCGCGAGCGCCGAAGCCGCAAGAACCGCCCCTGTGACGCCTGTCGACGCCGCAAAACGGCTTGCGTCATCACGTCGGAGCCGCCCTGTAGGTTCCCCGACACTGGCTCCATGTCTGCTGCTGCAGCTTATACTTATCCTTGGCCAAGGCCACTTTTGCCAGAGCCGAGGCATCCTCTGTCAGTCGACGCCGCTGAATCCTCAGCCCGACAGTCTTGCTGCTCACCAGCCGCCCAGCGAGCCGCTCCACGACCAACTCCACGACCAGCTCCACGACCAGCTCCACGACCAGCTCCACGACCAGCTCCACGACCAGCTCCACGACCAGCTACCTACCCCGAGCACCACGACCCACGAGAGCCCCAAGCTGCCCGAGCCCCTGGCGCCGCGTTCCAGCCAGTCCCAGCCTCACCACCACCACCACCACCACACCACCCAGCAAAATGCCCACCGTCTCTCCACCTACAGCCAGGCAGCTGCTGTCCACCAGACCCTCGTAGCCTACGCCGACGACTGCCATTGCCAGCCCTCGTCTCTGCTCGACGCTGCCCGACCCGCGTCTCCCCAGCCTGCCGCTGCCACTGTGCCCCCCGCGGAGCCGCCCGAGCCGCGCCCCCTCTCCTCCCACTCCCTCGAGGACATTGTCGGCAGGACCGCCTATTACATGGGCGCCACGTCGGAGCAGGACACCTTCCTGCTCGATGCCTTTCGCTACGGCATCCTGAGCGAAAAGTACAACCTCGACGCAAACATTGTCCAGGTCCACCCCGGCAGCTCTGTGCCCGACGATCGTCCCGTCCACTTCCTCCTCCTCGAGGTGGGCCATCCAGACCACGTCAACCGCGCTCGCCAGGCCGCTTCTGATGCCATTGAGGCCAAGGTCTGGCCCTACGGCGAGAACCTGGTGCGCCTCTTCTTCCGCCACATCCACCCCGTCCTGCCTATTCTGTCAAAGGTGCGCTTCCTCTCCCGCTATGCCGCCGACAAGAAGAGCCTGCCCGCCTGTCTGCGCGGCGCCCTCTATGCCCTGGCCTCCGTCTTTTGGCGCTACGACGCTGCCCTGCGCGGCACGCCCTGCCCTTTTCAGCAGTATGAGCTCGTAGACCACGCCCACGCTGCTCTGCGCCGAGAGATTGAAAACCCCAATCTCTTTGTCCTCCAGGCCTGTCTGCTGCTCATCCACGTCACTCCCCCCGCCATTGATTCCATGGAGGCGCCTACAACCTGGACCTTGGCTGCCCAGGCCACGGCCTGCGCTCAGGTCATTGGCCTCCACCAGGACCCGGGCCAGTGGAACATTGAGGCCGTTGAGAAGCGACTGCGCCGCAAGCTGTGGTGGGCCACGTTTGTCACCGACTGCTGGTCCTCGATATGCCACGGGAATCCGCCCCACATCTCCGACGCCTCCTTCAACACTTGTCCCCTGACAATGGACGATTTGCGTGCCGACGAGGACGTGCCCGACCAACTGCGCCATCTTGTCGAGCTTCCAGACACCCTCTTTGACGTCTCTTCGGGCGCTCGCTTCTCGGAAATGGTGCATATTGCCCGCCATTTGCGCTCCATCCTCGACTGTAGCTTGTGAGTTTGCTGCCTCGACGGCTGTCTGCGTGGCCCCGTCTCTCTAACCACGCCTCTATAGCCAAGTCAACACGAGAGCCATGTCTGCCGGCCAGAGGCTGCAGTCCCACGCCCAACTGGCCACGGTACAGGCCAAGCTGAGAGACTGGCCCAGTCTGCTTCCGTCGTGTCTTGTCATCCAACAAGAGGAGCGCAAGAGATCCAACATGACGTGCTACAATTGTAGGCCTGTCCTTTTCCAATGTACAAGCCAATTTCTGTGCAAACTGACCCTTTGCCCTGCCAAAGGTCCTCTTCACCTGTCCTTCTATGCCGCCCAAGTCCTCCTCTACCGCGCCCTCATGTACCCGCCTACCAGAGAGGCAAAGACAACGCCGGGATCCAACCTGCGCACGTGGTTCCCCGCGGCTCTGACAGAGTTTGAGTCGTTTGTCGAGTTTCTTGGCTGCATCAACAAGCACGATCTCTTTGGCTTTTGGGGTCGCCGTAAGTTGCAGACGCAGACAGCAAAAACATGGCACTGACGCACGGCAGATGCTCGGTCCCAGCTCATTCTCTGCGGCAACTTTATCATCTACCTCTTTTTGCTCGCTTCCGAGCGTGGAGACATCGAGCGTGCCTATCGCCTCCTCGAAGGCTTCCACCAGTCAGTGCACGAACTGGGCGACTCGGACCATGTACAGGTCAAGACGTTGCTGCGCGCTGCCACTATTCGCATTGATTCCTTTTTTACGCAAGCGGCGCAGATTATGCGCAACGGCGGCAACGGAACCGTCACGTCTGTCCTCAACCCCTGAATACACAGTTACCTCGCCGCACGTTGCACCTGGCAGTGTGTGACCCCCCGCCCCAAAAAAAAAAAAAAAAAAAAAAAAAAGAGAGAGAGATAAAAAGAGAAGGAAAGGGAAAAAGGGAGAAAGGGAGAAGGAAAAAAGAGAAGGGAAATTTTTGTTTGATTGTTGGTCATGCAGGTGACTGTTTTACAAATGTATACTCCACGCCACAACAAAACATCAAGGCATTCACGACTGCGCATTGCAAAATCAAATGGCACTTGACCCAGCCAAGGCTTGTTTTGCGCGTCTGTTGGATACAAAAACCAACTTTGCAACAATGAACGGATGACTAGAAAAAAATTTTTGTCCTGTTTATCCAACGTCATTTAACTTGCTGGAGATGGATTCTCTCTTCTGTCTGGCAAGCTCTGTGAATCACTGTACTGTACGTGACTGGCGCTGGGATAGCTGGCGCCCTGTAGTGAGCAGAGAAAATGTAGTCTGTGCTGCAGCAAGCAACCATTTCGACCTCGACGGTGCTGCAACATGACTGATTTGCTCATAATACCTCTTTCTTGGCAGCCATGATAAGGGCCGTCAAACCCACCGTTACCAGCTGCACATGATTTCACGGCAGGAAAATCAATACAAACGATAAAGGCTGCTTTATTCCATCTTCCAGAACAACGCATACACGGCAGCTATCCATGCTCTTGATATGCACCAGCCACTTTACCAAAACAGATTTCACTACAAACTCTTGATGAAAAAGAAGAATTGCTTTTTTAATTTTTTAGCAAAGAAAATGCCGCCAGTCTAGCACAATGTTGCCGTGCGTAAAATCGCTCATGTGTAAAATACAAACAAGAAGAAGATGTCAGGCCAGCTCAATGGCCTCGCTCATGCATGAGGGGCGATGCCCAGGCTGTTGTTACCACCATGAAAGACGACAAAGTGTGACTTGAGGAATATGTCACCATAGATGCCCACGCCTCCACGAGGCGCCGCCTGAATGCCACCAAAACACACTGCCAATGTGTTAGCTTGAACAAGAGGGCAAAAATCTGCCACTAGACACGTACTGTTGTTTCCCGTTTCAGAAAAGTTTAAATCGCTTCCGGCCACGCGCGCCATGTAAACACCGCCAATGTCCAGATGAAGGTCTGGCAACTCTTGTTCGCAGGGAAATGTATAGCCGCCCCGGTCGTCATCCTGCTGAGCTCCCTCAATCTGGGAATAGTAGGCCGTCGCGATTTTCTCGTCGGCAAGAATCAAAGTCGTGCCCGTGTCAACAATGGCTTGGGCCCCAGGCGTAGAGGGCTGTGGCTCTTGGTCGTCCAGGGCGAAGCGCTCGCTGCTAAACTGCCAGAAACCCTTGGTCTCATTGATTGGGAGCCAGTGCAAGTCGCCCTTGAACCTGCTGTGGTCAATGTGGCCAAAGTTGTAGGCGCCAGTGGAACCTTTGCGAAGGTCTGCGGTAAAGAGAGGCTCGCTGAGTGAATCCTTGACGTTTTCAAAAAACGTCTTTTGCTTATTGGGCTTGACAGTGTTGAGCTTGGAAAAGGCCAGGCCCATGAGTCCGTCATTGCTCTGGTCATTGAGAAAGGTACCCGTCACCTCAGTGGCCAGCTGCACGGGCTGCTCCGACACCGTGGCGCCACCTACTTCGACCACGTCAGTGCCAACATTTCCGCGCGCTCCCGACCCGTCTCCGTAGCGGATACGGAACTCGTGGCCCTTCATCTTGGTAAAGGTCTTGCTCTTTTTGGGGTCGTAAATTTGGTGGCCTGCCGTCTTGTCCTTGCCAAGCTGCGAATTAAAGACCCACAAATCTGACGAGCCCGTATCAAAGTCAAGAGTGAGCATTTGTCCACCAATCTTGACAGGAGACAGAAACTCGACATCGCCCTTTTCGGGACTAGCTTCCACCACGCCCGTCTGGTTGGTCATGTTTTTCAAGGGATATGGCTGGGCCTGGACTTGGGGATAGGCGTGCGAGCCCATTTTGGAATAGTGGCTCCCGCGAACATGTGGATTTGTGGCGACGCGGTATGACCGCTTGTTGCTCACATGCTGCTGCAGGGTGCTCTGTCGGGCCTCGAGAGTCCTTTGCAGCCCGTGAGGAAGGGGTGCATTGTATTTCCTGTAGGCTTTGGCCAGTGCCTTGGGTCCATCTCTGCCAGTAAAGGTTGGATTTGGAACACGCTTGACGGAAAAGGAACGCTTCTGGATGCCGGCGGTTGATGCCGACGCCAGGGACAAGAGAAGCGAGAAAACAAGGAGTGAAAGGAAGCGATACATAGTGAGTGCTTGCTCGCTAGTAAAGAGTCTGTCTGCCAAGTCCAAGATGCCACGCCAGGTGGGAGAAGAGAAAAGAAGGTGTGGATAATGCAACTGCTATGGATAAGAAAGAGTGCAATGCTCGGCTGCAAAACAAGCAAGACAAGAAAGAAAGAAAGAAAAGGAAAAGCGACAGACAAGACGGGGCTCGCTACCAAGGACTAGGTGCAAAAGAAGCGTCAGCGAGTCAACAAAGGGAAGGATAGATATATGTAGAAAAGGGCCAAGGCGATGCATCTTGGCCATTGTCACTACTGCATTCCAGGGGCAGGCAAGCTCTTGGAAGAATCACAGACACCTGGGTGCCGTGGCCGCTAAGCAACATCCCAAGTGTTTGTCTCCAATGAGAGAGACGGGATGGCGCGCATGGCTTGTAGTGACGAGATGGTGGAGCGTCAGCGCGCGTAGAGCAGCCCCCATGTGTGGTTTGCCGCTGAGCGCTCGAGCGTCGTTGGCCACAAGGTTTGCTTGCTCGACGCTAGCAATCTAGTAGTCAGCTTTGCTGCCTAGGCTGCATCTTGCCGCCGGCCCCTGCGTGCAAGTCGAAGCCAACCAAGAGCGCTGCAAGGCCTGTCTATGGTTTCTGTATGCCGCCCTGTTTCACCTCCCTGAGCCTCAGACAGGGCGGCTACCCTGTACTTGGCACCAGGCCTGGCAAGACGAGGCCAGACAAGACGAGGCGAGACAAGACGAGACGACACAAGACGAGACAAGACGGGGTCAGTCAAAAGAAAGCCATGGGGCTTCGCTCCCGGCCTTGCTTAGTCTCGAACTGTGCCGCTAGGCATCGACTCCCGCTTGAAACAAAGTTTTGGCTGAAACCTGTCTCTATGGCGCTCATGGCCTTTCGTCATTTGTCTTGTGCAGCCAACCGAACCACGGCGCGTCCATGGGTCTCGGAGCTAGCTTCCAGCATTTTCAAGTCGCTGCTTGAGATGCAGCGGCGTCCATGTGAAGCGGCCAGGGTGGGTGCAACTGAATCTTGTTGCTTTGGGCCATGCCAGCCTTCTGCATCAGGCTTCTGCATCAGACTTTTTCACCAGAGGAAAAGTTAGTACCATGTTGTATGTACCAATGTACCCGCAGCTCCCCAACCCCGCCAGCCTCAACTCGCTGACCTCTTCTTGCCCTTGATCCAGTGCCATCAAAACATGTGCCATGATAAGAATCCGCCACCAAAATCTGCCACACAGTCGTCGCTTCATCACCGACTCGGAATGCATCGGACGAGCAACCGCCCTCCCACGCACGAGCAGACCTCGTTCGTCCATGACCTCATCAACATACTCCTGGCAGTTTCAAATGCCCTGTCGGCCATGTCATTTGATTTTACCCGCGACGTATGCCCTGGCTCTTTTCCTCGAGGATTCTCATCCCTGCTTTGCTCATTTGCCCCTGCTTTAGGATATTTGGGACCTGGTCGTCACCAATTCCACAATTTGCTCGCCACCCTCGTTGCCTGCTCTCCGACGTCAAGACGTGGCCATTCAAGCTGGCAGTTTTAACCGGGACCTTCCCCCTTCAAAATGCGCCGTGAGAAAACTGGGAAAACTGGCAAAGAAGAAGAAAGGCAGCCATCAGAAGAATATTCACCGGCTAAGTCAGGAGCGCAAACAGGGAAGTGCCGCCTTTGTCTGTCCGCGTCTCAATGCCGCCAAAGGCGAGGTGGAGTGGTTTTGGTCCGACTGCAAGGGAAAAGGCACCCAGGTGCGCTACATTGACCTGTCCAGAAGCAATGAGCTTGGGCAAAGGGCGGCCTTGACAAGGATTCAGGCCGATGCGCTCTCTCATCATGACCAGGTGGTCACTAAACGTGCGCGTCAGCACAATCGCAACTTGGCCATTTACTGGGCCAAATGCCGTATCATGAGATACTTGGAGCCGGCCAGCTCGGATTGGCGTTGTGCTACATGTACTCTGGATCCCTCGTTGCTACAAGAGGCGCCTTGTCTGTGGCCTCGAGTACTCAAAAGCTCACAGACCGACGACGCCTTGAAAGCGCTGGCACCACGGCACATTGCCGCCCAATGCGCGCGATAGCTCTTGACACAGTCTGCTTTGAATTATACTCCTAAGTATTCGTGCTTGCCTGCTCTCTGCGTCAACTCGGTAAGCATCTTGGCCGCAAACTCATAGTCGCTCATGTCAAGATATATTTGAGCACTCAAGCGCACCCAGAAGCGCTTTCCCATGACAAAGAGCGAAATAAACGTCTTATAGTCTTGCACCATGGAAACAGCCATCCACTGAAACGCCTTGTCTGCCTTGTCGGCTGCTACTACAACATCAGTGTCACGGGCAGCTTTGCCTCGCTGTCCAATCCAGATGGGCAGGGCCACATTGCCCATGGCGCAGTTTGTCAGAGTGCCCGCGCTGTTTTCCAGCATCTGTGTGCCCAGCACGTCGGCAACATGACGCACGCCCGTCTTGTTGAGGTTCCACAGGTGGGCAATGATGGCGTCCTCGCCGCCAAGGACATGGCGCCGCCATTCAATGGCATCCTTGACGCAGAGATACGGGCTATTGTCCTTGGTGCCGACAAACTCAAAGTTGTTAACAAAGGCGCTCTTGCTGTTGGGCGGCAGCGGGCTGCCTCTGCTCGAGTCTGCCTTGGCCACATAACCATGACTGGTGGCCAGTGTTGTCGGCAGCCAGCCTTGATTTCGCACAGGCACATACAAGACGGCACAGCCCCGAGGCACGTACAGCCACTTGTGGCAGTTTGAGACAAAGACATCTGCGTCGACTGCCACCATGTCTAGCGGTAGCATTCCGATGCCCTGTGCGCCGTCCACGATGCTCATGACGCCCAGATTCTTGCATTCGGCCACCATGGCCTCCCACGGAAAAACGACGCCGGGCCGAGACGAGACAACGTCAAAAAGACATGCACGTGCTCTCTTGCCCTGGCTCTGGATGCCGTTGACCGCATCTCTAAAGGCCTGCAAAATGGTCTCGTCCTCAACCGGATACTCGAGGCCAATTTCGTAATGTGTAACAAGGCCGCCATAGTAGTCGACAATGTAGTCAATCATTTTCCCACAGGCCTCGTAAATTGTAGAAAAGCTCATGATGACATCGCGCCCGTCTTCGGCCCAGACAAGGTTGCGAAAGACTGTGTTGAGCCCTTCGGTCGCATTGGAGACAAAGACGACACTGTCAACGGGCGCCTTGATCAGCCTGGCCACTGCCTCTCGCGACTCGTCAAGCAGCCGCGGATAGTCGTAGCGGATGAAGCGGTCCGGCCGTGCCTCGACTTGGTCCTGGTACTCGCGCAGCTTATCACGAATGGCAATGGGGATGCTTCCAAACGAGCCTTTTGAGCCATTGCGAGCCGTAACATGAGCATTCGAGTGTGTTGTTTCAACAACAGTTGAGTCTGACTCACCATGATTTAGATTGTGCCACTCAGGATCAAATGGAAACTCGTCTTTCCACTCTCCCCCAAAGCGCCTCCTCATTTCTTCAACTTTCCCTTGAGCCATTATTTCTAGAGCAAATTAACAAAAAAAAATCAATCGAGCATTTTATAGCAACAGATGCCTACTTATCGGTTCCCAGATTCCTAGCTCAATCGTATGCGTAGCAGCGTGTACCGCTTCCCCGCTCTGAGCCGTCATCAGAAAAATTAAAGCCAACAAGTCGGCGAAAAAACCAACGATACAAGTCAGCCGGGCCATTTCCGAGCCCGACATCGCTTGTCAGGTCCAGTTTTTTGTGACACATATTTCCGCATGGCGCCAGCATAGAAGGATGCCCAACAGATGCTATCATATACTAGTCTGCATATATGGCCATGCTAAAAGAGAATATTATATAAAATAGACAACTCCATCCTACCTCGAGTAGAAATTCAGCCCTGATTAACACCCGTCACCTTGTAGACCGCCGCGCTGCTTGCAGAGGTGACATTAAAAGCTTTGTAAAAGCATTTGCGCGCTTCGCTTGCCATGATACAGTTTTTATAGCAAAAAATGTCAAAAACGCTGTCACGTTGCGCTTCAACGGCTTTTTCCCATCACAAAAAGTGTCTACAGACCTGCAGCTTCTAAGTTCTGTCGAGTTGCGGCAACGGTAGTCCAAGCTGCGTCGGCTTTAGTACCGGCGTAATAGCCTCCTGGGTACCCCATGCGGGCTGGCACTCCGAGTACAAGGAGCTATATGTGCTGGATCCAAAGTTTCGAAGATTTGACGAAAGAGACATGAGCGGACCAGATGGTGGACTTCGAGGCTCAAGAGGTTCCGGCTTGCCGTACTTGAGTGGTAGCATCGTCTCTGGAGCAGCTGGTGATTGAAAGGGAGCCAGTTTGAGTTCTGGGGGCATTGATTGATCATTACTCTGGCCGCTGGCGCCGCGTTTCCTGCCAATGCATGGCGCAGGAACCTCTTCCCCGTCAATCTTTTTCCGCTTGCGTATTCGCGGATTTTCTTTGACTGCATTAAGGATGGAACTCAAGGGAATTTCGTTCCCCGTCAAGACCATATTCGGTGCCTTGTGCTTGTGCTTTTTGTGCCGAGGTCTTTCGTGATTAGGATTCAACGTCGACGGTGGCTGCTTTTTCCGTTTGGTGCTACTTTTCATTATCTTGTTGGCCTGCCTTGGCCGCGACTTGCTCTTCTTGGTCTCGAGATTTTGGGGCAGTACTTCAGGGGCCAAGTCGCTGGATGAAGCCTCCGTCTCCAAATCTCCAAACGCTTTACCAGACCTCGTGTCGGAATATGGCGGCCAGGGCCTTGTTCCTGTGATCCTATGCAAATCCTGCAAAATTTTGCACGTCCAATAGGCGCCAGTGGCCTTGGTGTCTCGTACAGCTGCCGGATACACAGGCGGCTTCTTGGCTTTTGTTGGCCTGTTTTCAGGCGTTGAGGTGCCTTGAGCCTTTCCTTTGAGAGGTGTGCTGTGCGGCTTCCAGAGCTGCGGAACTCTGCTTTGCAAGTCTGCCACCCAAGCGTCGCAATCCCACTGGATCCAGTAGTCAATCATGTCTCCCCACGAGGGAGGTTTGGTAAAGTTGACAAAGACGACTTTGCCCCCTTTGCTGTGGACCGCCTTTGCAAACTCGCGAACCATTACTTTGAGTCCGTGGACCCTCATGCTTGTGCCAAGAATAAGGAGCATATCGGGATGGAGACTCAGATCGTGGGTAATAATGGGGCTGATGAGATGTGAGTTGGGGTGCTCCTCGCCGTACAGTACAATGTCTGGCCGTAGTTTTCCAACGCCCAGAGCACGTTTTCCCTTCTCTTCACGAGCTGCCGTGGCACCAGCGCAGTGAGGACACTCGGGCTGCTGCCCAGTAAGCGTCTCGGCCTCGCGCTCATCATCCCACGAGCAGAGCTGAGCACAGCGAAAGCATCTTAATCTCTCGAGGGAACCGTGCAGAAAGACACATTCAACACCCTGTGGCCCTGGTGTATTTTGTGGCTGAGCACTATCTTGAGACTCTGAAGCGTCTTGTTCGAGATTTGGGTTCAAAATAGTTGCTTGGCCTGCTTCACCTGACTCGCTGTCTGGTTGGCTGCTGGGCTCAGTATTATTTGTATCATCCAAAGTTGCTTGCTCATGGGAGGATAGCGACGTGTCTGACACCATTTTTTCAAGTTGCTTCGAGTTTGCAGTCGAGCGGCGAGAAAAGCGTCCCCGATTGCCAGGCCCGGCCTGAAGACAGGTTTTCAAGCCCACTTTTTCTTCGATTTGGTCAATGTTTTGTGTGTAGCAACGGACCAGTTTTCCACGGTCTCTAAGATGGCCAATGAATCGATGAGAGTCGGTGGGCTCTGCCGTCTTGACCCTTTGTCGAAGAGAAGTAGCAAATGTGTAGAAAACCGAAGTTCGAATAGGATCAGACCAAATAGCAGCGTCAAAGAGATCCCTGCCTTTCATGTTGACAGTGGGAAGTGAGTTCCTGCTCGAAGTGGACGTTTGAGACGAATCAAATGGCTTCGATGCATTGGTCAGGCTTGGCTCTGGATATGGACTGTCCTGTCTGCTTGATCCATGGTCGATGAGAGAGCTTATCGACGATGGCAGAGAGGGAGAGGCAATTCCAGACGGAGATGGTGATGAAGGAGGAGATGAGCTTAGCGGTAAAAGCACGTCAATCGAGGTTTGGTGGTGTTTGTAAGCATGAGTAGTAGGCGAGTTGAAGATGCTGCTAGGCGGAGGAGAAGAGAGCGGCGAGGTTGCAGGCTGGGCACAAAGAGGGCCCGGAGAATGCACGTCAAACGAATCAAGGTCCCTTTCTGCGACGTCATTTACGTCTATAGAGGGCGACTTGACGTAAATGGTGTCCAAAGACGCGTTGACATGGGGTCCAACGCGGGACACAGGCGAGGGTGGCAGGCCGACATTTCCACGATGATGCAAGTGTGGCTGGCGCGGTTGACGCGCCGCGTCATCGAATTGGGCCTGTATGAGGGAGTAGAGGCCATTGTCGGAGCGAAAGTCCTGGCTGGCTTATTAGCCTCCCGTCATGCGCGACGCGCTTGCTGTGCTGGCAGCAGCTTACCGGAATGCCCGAATTGGTGCTGATGCCGGCGCCCGTGACGACGACGACCTTGCGTGCCTTGAGCAGAGAGCTGGCGACGTGGCTAAGATGATCGTCGGATTGAGGCAAGGCGTGCACAGTCGGCATGGCGGGCAGCGGATGAGAAGGCTTCACGACAAGCCGCAACCCCGCAGCGCTGGAGCTGGAGGAGAGGAGGATAGGGCGCGAGCAATGCTACCTGGCTGTGAGACTGGCAGAGAGATGGGAGGATGGCAGCAGTGCTCAGTGGCTGATTGGCGGGCCGTCGACTCGGACTGTGCACGCTGCTTCAGACAGCCAGACACAGACAGGGCATCGCGATGGCCAGCAGGCCTGTACTGCTGCATGTCTTGGTGGTCTCTGCAGCGCGTGGCCTAGCAGTAGTGGTAGTAGTTAGTAGTAGTAGTAGCAGTAGTAGTAGCAGCTTTAGCAAGTCGTCTTACTAGTAATTTATGAGCATGTACAGGTACATTACGTACTGACTACCTAGTTAGTACTAGTAGGTACCAGCACATGTTATACATTAGCCGACGACGCGACTTGTTGACCTTGACCGACAGCTGTGGGCCTTGAGCCAGAGCAGTGTACATGTCTACTACTACTACCACTAGGGTGGCAGTGGTAGTAGTGGTAGCAGCTGCGAGCAAGGGTATAAATTGTTCTCGCGCGCCAATAAACTTTGTCAATATGCTACCGTTTGGGTAGTAGATATGCGTCCAGTCGCGAATATACATGGGCTATAAGTCTTATCATGAGCTCTACCTCGGACAAGAGGTGGGCTAGCAGCTAGGCACTACTACGCATTCTAATAAGAAGTGGTAATACTACTAGCAGTAAGCAATAGGCGCGCAGCAGTGGCATTACTACTACAAATGCTACCAGCAGTACCGTTAATGGGTAGTGTGCACATACATACATACATGTACATACCAGTACATGGCTCCTCCAACACTACCTACCTAACTCGGTATCGCCATCTCACTTCAGGTCAACCAAGGCGGAAACAAAATCCTCAAAGTTGCCCGGCGTCCCCAGGCCCGTAATGGCATCCCATCCCTTTTTAGCAGGCCAGCCGCCAGGCTCCTTGCCTCCTGCAAATACGCACGACATGCTCTGCCCGCCAGTCGTGTCGCGAAGCACGCTGCGAACTTGGTTCGAGTAGAGCTTGCTGTTGATCCAGCCCAACGACGGCATTCCCTTCTTCAGCCGCACATCATTGACGAGCGCAATCATGGCCGCCATGATGGGCGTGCTCGCGCTGGTGCCGTCGAGCATGACATTCTGGCCTCGCAAAACAACCTGGAAGGTTGTGCCAACAGCGGAAATATCGGGAATGGCTCGCTTGCTGGCGTCATAGTAGCCCTTGAGGTGGCCATCTAGAGCCTTGACATAGCCTTCAACAGCCTCGTTTTGCCACTCGGGCCTCGGGAACCACTGCGAGAATCCGCCCGTGCTGAAGTAGGCCCCATGCGGCGGATTATGTGTATTGTCTGTCGCCCCAACCACGGTCAACCAGGGGCAGGTGCCTGGAAAAGTGGCCATGGTGATTTCCTTGTTGCTTCCGTCATTGGTGCGGCACGACGATTCACGACCGCCTGCCGCGCCACCATCGCCCGAGCCCACGAGAACCGTGGTTCCTCGACATGCCAGCGCCCCAAAGAGCTTGCATACGCGTTCGGCATAGGGCTTGGGAACCGACAGCTCATCGTCAGCATATGAAATTGACAGCACATGCGGCACCTTGTCGTCAGGCAAGCCTAGCAGGTACTCGAGAAGCTCCAGGTACGGCTCATTGGTTGATCGCTCAACCGGTACTTCCACGCCCGAATCGTTAAGCTGAACGCCGCGGCCTGCAGTCGAAAAGTACTTGACAGCGGTGGGATAGCCAATGGCCATGGCGTACTGGATATCCAAGTTGGCCTCTGGGCCAGCCCTGTTGCGATCCTGCAGATTCTTGCCGTTGTTGACCAGGTCAACGGAAAAGTTGTACTGTTTTGGCAGCAATTCGGGCGCATTGCTTTTGAAAAAGTCAAACGTGTCTTGGTAATTGGCGAATTCTTCCAGGAAGCCGGCAACGCCAAAGCGCACCTTGGACTCGTCGCCCGCCGTGGATTTGATATTGTATTGCTTCTTGATGCATTCAGGAGTCGTGACTGAGCTGCAATCAGCCCGCTTTTCCGCCTTGGGCATGGGTCGCAGCGAGGCAAACTCGTGCGTGGGCGTCATAAAGTTGCTAATGGGGTGGACAAAGTCTACGGCTTCGGCAAGAGCGTCTGGAATCGAGTACTCGCGTGTCCGCAGCACGGCGGGCCGGCCCTGAAAGGAGAAGCGGTGCATCTTCATGTCGAGCATCTTTTCCGCCTTGTCCACCGTGGTGCTGACGTGAACCCAGTCCTTGTCGGTCTCTGCTGCTTCAATGCCATGGCCATGCAGCCAAGCCATGACGCTGTCAACATCCTCTTGATGGGGCTCCCGAAGAGCCGAAACCTGGTGTCCGGTCAAGCGCACGTCCCTGGTCAGAAGCGGTTCCAGAGCATCCATCTTGGGCTGCCGGAGAGCAAACGACATTCTCATGGGCTGTGAGGGCTTGATGGCCTCGTCGAGCTGCTTCCAGCCTTGGGGAATAACTTGTGTCTTTTCGAGGCATGTAGCCCCTGCACCGAGGCCGGCAAAGGCCAGGGCTGCCAGCATCAAGGTTGACGCCATGGTGCTTGATGGCCTTTGTCGTTTCGCAAGTCAACACTGGGGCAAGAAGCTGAGGGGGCAGCTGGAGTAGCACCTCGTCGAGACAAGGGGCTGACTGAGCCCTTTAAGGAGAAGAGGTGGGCGCTCTCCGAAGAAGGAGGACTGGGAGAGACATGGCGTTAAGCAAGCGCAAGTCTCCATGTCCCCTCGCTTCACCCCCTGCTCTGCCCGTTTGTCGTTTGTTGTCGCTCAGGCCGCATACCTACTATCTACCTGCCTATCTCTGTTCGTGCCCCCTGACGCCTTGTTTGTATGACGTGACGCATCTGCGCAAGGGGGCGCGTGAGACACTGCATCTCTGCCGCGGTCACATCAGGGCCGCACTTTATCTCCGTCCAAGCTCAATTTTTCTCCTCTTTCTTTAATCTACGCGGTGGCGGTTGCCTTGCCGAGATTCAATCATGGCCCTGGTCAAGGACAAGCTTGCGCAGAAGACGCGGCAGATTTTGGTTGGTCTGGCAAGCAACTACCGAGACTGATGGTGGCCATGTTGAACCCCCCCCTCCCCCACCTCTTTTTTTTTGTCCTCTGTCTTCTCGCTCGCACTTTTTCTCTCTTTCTCTCTGGGTGTGTAGGATACAGTAGCTGACTTAGCTTCCCCTGTGTCGTAAATGACAGGGGCGGACCCGGACTGCAGATCGCAGGCTTGTACGCGACTGGCCTCGTGATGCTGCATGTGCATGGATGTGACGGTATGTATCCGGTAGGCTCCTGGATTCTGGTGCCTGACTATCCGCGGACTTGTGCGAACCGGCAAGTGAATATTGGTTAGTGCTACAAAGGTGCCTTGCATCTGTTTTGGGTGGCATGGAGAATTGGTAGTAGTACAGTGTAGGTTGAATTCCATGACAACATGTCTGCCTACCACTATCTACTCCTAGTACTACCTAGGTAGGCAGTGATTGAAGAGCCATGGGCAGGACAAGCTGTACAGATGAATCTGAGACAAAGATGCAGGTACGCACATGAGCCATGTCTAGATAATATTGTCTAGTCTTGGCATCGCGCCGACAGTTGGCCGGCCAGAGACAGAAGTAGGAACTAGTAGTTGGAGGGGGTTCATGGGCAAATTCCAGCCCGTGAGCCATTGGTATTACATGATTCACTGAACCGCGACCGCTTTGGACCAGGTACTTTAAGCCGGCAATGGCACCTTTGATTGCCATGGCGGGGAAGCAGCCCACATGCCAGCACAACGAGAGCCTCGGGCAACCAGAGTCGGAATGCGAGGCGCGGAGCAGCCGAAGCCATCCGCGCGTAGAGGTACAGGGTAGCCTGTTGGCGTGGTGCATGTGCATGTGCATCTATTTGTCTATTTGCGGCAATTTTTCCAAGGTAGCCAAGGGCGCGCTTACGGCGGCTCTGCCACAAGCCTCATTAGGTAATGCCGCCCAAGGCCTTTCCCAGCTGCTGGTCGCTTGCCAAACCTCATGCAGCGTCCTGTCTGGAGAAAAGATGATGCTCCAAGCCATGGGCCTCGCCATCAGGCCTTTGCGCTCGCGCCCCCCACAACTCAAAGCTCTAGCTCTAGAGGCTCGATCCGAACCATCCAATTGCAGTTACTCTCGAGCAATCAACACACTGGACGCGCTAGCCCCGATGCCGACTTTCCGGCCCAGACCGACGACCCGAAAACCTTGTCCGACTCCTTTTAAGCTCTGCCCAAATACAGTGGCTCAGCTTTGACCGCATCGCCACTCAAAGCCCTAGAAAACTTTGGAGCGCTCCCCCAATGATGGCGCTCGTAGCGTGGGAGACTGATAATACAAGACAAATTGGGGGCCTCCCAGTATCCATTGACTTGGGCCTTCCATGCTCGTGCCATATCCCATCTCGACTACTCCTCGTGCCCACCTCTGGCCCTTGTCTTGGCTTTTCTCTGCAGCATCATGGCACAGCCAAACACGCTCAATGTATACTCGGGTCCCCATGCAGTAAAGGATTATTTCGACCCCGACTGCCACCCGCCGCTTCCCCTGGTAGAGATCCCCGACTGCCTCAACCCCTATCGCCAAGATGGCGTCCGCATCTACGCCAAGATGATGTCTATGCATCCTGCCACAAATATCAAGGTCATACCGGGTTTGTCCGACAAGCCTCCGTACGTGCCATGCGCCGCTGATGGGCTGCCAAAACAGCCATGAATTTGCTAGATGCCAGCGTCAGACCCGGCAAGACGAAAACCATAGTTGAAAGCAGCTCAGGGTCGACCGTGATATCCATGGCCATGGTGGCCCGCGCCTTTCATGGCATCGACGACATCCACGCTTATCTGAGCAATAAAACCAGCCAGACCAAAATACGCCTTTTGCAGTTTTTTGGGCTCAACGTGTAGGTCCATCTGGTACGACTCTATTGCATTTTGACCCGCCTTGCTGAGACCCTTGTGCCCAAAAGCACGCTCTTTGGCGGACCAGCTCAGCCTACCCCAATTGACGAGAGGGGAGGCATTCGCGCCGCGGCGCGCAAAGCCGCAGAATGTGATTCCATCTGCAGTCCAAACCAATACCAGAATGACAATGTACGCTCAAAAAATGGTACCCCCTTCTTACACAACACCAACGGGCCAAGGCTGAGTCTTTTCTTTGACTAGAACTGGAAGGCCCATGTGCGCTGGACAGGCCCGCAAATCCACAGGCAATTACCCAATATCAGCGCCATTGCTGCCTCGATGGGTACTTGTGGTTAGAGAAACCCTCCCCGTGGCATTTCCCCATTGGCTCTGGACCTGCTTGGACTGACAGAAGCCAGGTACCATGACAGGCTTGGGCCTCTATTTCCACAAGGCAAAACCGTCTGTTTTTCGCATTGCGTGAGATTACTTGCTTGATCTTTTCATGGCATAGAAAGCTGCTGACCCATTCCATAGTGTATGTACCAATTCGGGGGATCGTGTACCGGGCCCTCGAGAGTTCTCTCTCATGAGCGACGTCAAGTTTCCCTACATGGATGCTGTTGATACCCTCGAGGAAGTAGGGTCAAAGGATTCCTATGCCCTCTCTCTCTACCTTACTCGCCAAGGCATTGTGTGTGGTCCTTCATCTGGCTTCACACTCCAGGGCCTCTTACAGGCTCTCGGCAAGCGAAAGCGTGATGGGACTCTATCCCAGCTAGCCGAGGCCAGTGGAGACATCAACTGTGTCTTCATGTGCTGCGACTTACCTTACCAATACCTCAATGAGTACTTTGACAAATTGGGTCCTGAAAACTTCAGACCCTTGACCAACGAGGTATGCTCCGCCGGTTGATTTTTTTCCCGTTATACAACAAGAGCACTAACATTGTAAAGAGACTCAAAAATGTCGATTTGTACTGCTACAAGGAGGCATGGGAACGCGGCGCCATGGATGCCCTGTCAAGCTTCTTCAATCTACAGCCCACCCAAGGACTGGACACGGTGCTGTCGCTGGCAGCCAGTGGCAAAGACGAGCTCTGCAAAGTCTTGTCCGTAATGCCAAACACTCAGATTCTCGACTTTCGCAGAGCCGCCGACTTTGACGCCATTCATTTGCCAAACTCGGTCAATGTCCCCCTGGAAGTATTGAAGCGCGGGAGAGCCAGCGACAGCCCCTTTGCAGACCCCGTCGGCGACTGCACCATGCTCGAGGAGCTATGGCTTGAGCTAGAAACGCTCTTTTCTGTCACCGACGCAGATGGAAGGCGGAATGCAAGTGCCGAACTCCTCATGGCCATGTTGCGCGGCAAGCGTGTCTTGACCTTGTGCTATGATGGCGACTGCTCCAGAGTTGCCAATAGCGTCCTGAGAGCAAAGGGCATCGTTTCGGATAGTGTTCGTGGAGGCTTTGCCGCTCTCAAAGACATCGAGCTACCAAGCACCGGCTCATCACATCACTCGGGGCGCTTTGTCTCAGTAGAGGCTTAGTGAGTTACTCTTGTCACACTTGCAATGACCAAGAGACTTTTCCTCGTCGTTTTTACCATGGCAAGACAAATAAATGGTCACAGAATTAGAGCTCTTTTTTTCTTTTCTTGCTACCACCATTCAGACCCATGATACACAGCACGCATGAGCAGCTAGTACCCATAGTATAAAGCATCATGTCTTGTATTATACGCATTGTATTGATGCGCCTAGAGTCTGGATCAAGAGTGACTAGTACTACCACTACCCTTTTTCCAAAAGTTGCACTCGTTCAAACCTTGTGTAAATGACTTATAAACAGTAGAAGAGCAAGAAATCAGACTATCTAGAGAAAACAAGCTGAATGTTTTTGTCATGTGCATTTGGACACGGTCCTTTGAAGCCCACGAGAGCCCACACAAAGCACCAGCCTTGTTTCTGCAGGTTAATCGACAACACCAAGCACCATTCCTAATGCTGATCAAAGAGCAGGACAGATAACCCATGCGCAAGCTCTCGCAATGTTTGACAACACACACTCTCTTTCCACCTCTTTTTGTGCCTTTGTCTGTCCGTCTTGGCACTCGAATCCCAACATGTCCATAGAGACTGCTGTATTTGCAATCAAATGAAAAAAAAAAAAAAAAACTCCAGAGGAAATGACAGCGCTGGCTATTGATGCTCTCCCAGGGAACCCAAAGAGTCGAGGCTCGTCGGCAATGCCGCCTGAGCCGCTGTCATCTGCCACCAATAACACTGTTTGAGCTAACAAGAAGACAAAAAAAGTTTTCACCTAGACTGATGTACTTCTATCAGGAATTTTGTTGAACCAGGTGGCGGGAAAAAGTCGCTAGAGGTGGATATGCACCGGTTACCGAACAAGAATCATTGTATCCGACTTGAAGTTGATGTAATGGTCTCGAGACAGGAGCGTCAGTGGCACATGTGCAAGCAGGCCAGTCTACCTCTTGGGCATTTGTATAGGTTCATCGTCAGAGCTTTCATGCTCTCGAGCCATGGCATGGTCAAGCATAAGTTCGATATCTGCAGTCTGCAGCTTCCGTCGAGGGCCGTTGCCCAAGGGGAGGCCGGTTGGTAGGGGGAGCAAGGTCCTCGGACGATATACCGTGTCATTGACGGGTCGCTTGGGACCTCCACGATCCGAGGCGCGCTGGAAATGCCTTGGCGGGTCTTCATCTACAGGGTTCAAATGAAGCGGCATGGCGCCCGGCTTGGTCGTCTCGGCCCTCCTGCCCGCCATTGGAGGGCGGTGCGAAGGCAGCGCCTTGCGAGGTCCGTCTGGCAAGGCGTGTCTGGTCCCAGTGTTGCGGGGAGGAGCAGGATTGAGAAGGGCTTGAATGGCAGGGGAGGGAACGGGGGAAAAGGTATGCTTTAGGTTTGCCGAGTTTCCAGGGCTGCTCATGAATAGCAAGCTCTCGGCTGCGTCTTGCTCTCCACGAGATATGGAATGGCGCGAATCGGGTCGCGACACCTGAGCTGGAGTCTGAGGAGAGGCCGAATGCGACTGGGAAAGCATGGTTGGGGTATACCTTGGGTTGGAGTTGCGGCGTGGGTTGCTGTTGCCAGGTGCCTGCTTAGTTGCCAGGGGTTGGATCGAGGCTGGGGGAGCCAGGGCGCCAGATGCCTTGGGTGGAGGCGAGCCCAAGGGGCGGCGGTTGGCAGCAGGGTTGGGAGCGAAGCGAACCTGAGGCATGGTGGCGGCAAGTCGAGGGCTAGTCGAAGAGGCGTGACGACGGTGAGCAGTAGACGAGGTGGAAGCAGGAGACAGGATTTCAGAGGCAAGAACCTCAACCTCGTCAATGGTTTTGGATTCCCAGCCATGCGCCACCTTGAACATGGCATACGATAGACGCGTCTTGAGCTCGGCAGACAGCTATGGCGTGTTGGCAAACATGACAATAAGAGGAGGGGAAAAGAGATGAAGTACCTCACTTATGCTGCTCGTCGACGTAGAAGCCACGCTGGTGCCGCTTGCAGTTCGCAGATGGCCTTTGTGGGGACTGTGACTTCGACTTCGGGCTTTGATTTTACCATCGGCCAAGCGCTTTCGCGAGTTGGGGCTGGTGTTGAGCGCGTCGTTTGCGGCGCCTTGGTGCGTGGCAGCCGAGAGGGAGGGATTGGGCTTGTTGGGATTCAAGTCAGAGCGCGATTTGCCTTTGGCTTGAAGGGCGGCGGGTCCTCGATAAATGACGCTGTTGCTGCTATCACTGGCCGGGGTCATGGGAACGCGATCGTTAAAGGCCGTGTCGGACGAGTCTTGAGAATTAGTCAGGGAGCGATCATGGGCTTTGGACACGTCGTCACGGCCGTTGCTGATGGGCTGCTGTCGCGAATCAGACACCTGTGGAGGGGCGGGCAAGGGGCGACAAGCCGAATAAGACGAGGCCTGGGGCGGTGAGTCCAGGTCCATGGCTTCGTCAGGCACGGCGTGGGTGGATTGTAGCAAGTGCTGATGACGGGGCTGAGCCGACCTCGGAACAGGAGCCAGGAGACTATCGACCGAGATATCATAGCTTTGGCGGCGGTAGTGAGCGCCATAGTCTTGGCTAGCTACCGGCTTGGGCGCGGCAGGCTCCGAGTCAAGGCTGCTGCTTGCAGGGCGCGGAGGCGATGGCTTGTTGGCCGCCATGCTGTCTCGTGATGGGCGTGGTGCGCCCGCCCAGAGCATGGCGAAAGACGCGTGAGCAAGGGCCAAAAAGTGAGGAAGCGAGGGCAGCAAAACAGTAGTCACATGTACATGGAGACACACATGGCCGGCCTGGGGCATGGGCTACAGACTGAGGCTGCCCGCGACCGAGGCTGCAGAGGAGCAGAGAAGCTGCGAGTGGCTTGGAGGCCACTGGCCTGGGGCAGGTAGGTGGTAGGTATGAAGGCAGGCAGCCAGGTGTGCAGGTTGTAGGGAGTAGGAATCGGCAGTGTAGGTGTAGGCAGCAGGTGCTAAGAGGTAGCCAGCACGAGGTAGTAGGTAGTAGGTAGGTAGTAGGTAGTAGGTAGGCAGTAGGTAGGCAGTAGGTAGGCAGTAGGTAGGCATGGGTTACGCGGTCCGGTCGCGACGGATGCGGGAGCAGCTTCCCAGCATCCATTTCCCATGGCCATGCGTCTCGCACCCCCAGGCGGGTACTTGCCCGGTACCTGCGCGTCCATGGGGCACACGTTGAGGTACGCGCCGGCTCGGGTCACGGGCCGCCACCAGCAGGTACCCACGCCCGCCATGCTGAAGACACTCGCACGGCCGCCCGTTGCTGTCGAGCCGAGGGAGCATCCTCGATGCCATGCCTCCCAGCTCTGACTCTGCCCTGCCGCCTCCAATTAATACTATTATTACTCCTAGTAGTAGTAATAATGCTCGCCACGCCTCCCATTAGTCCTCACTGTGGCCCTCGCTGCTGGCCCTGTCCAACCCGCCCTAGTACTCCCTGTACCTCTAGGCAGTACCTGCACAGCTACCACTAGTACCTCTGCTGCCAGGTAGGGGTTCAGCGGCCTCGCGGTACTGCCAAGTACCTCCGCGGCTTGCTCAAAGTACCGCCTCCTGCTCAAAGACAGTGCCACCGCCTCAGCTCCCGTCTGTCTCCATCATCAATCGCGTCGCATCGGTGCATCCGCGCTAAGCCTGACTGTGCAGTGGCAGCGTTCAACGATGCGCGACCTTTGTTGGCGCACTTCTTAGGTTGCATCCGTCGTTGCTGGTCGCACCGGTCTCGCCGACTGCTGCTGCCAGAACTTTCCAACGGCCCATCAACACCTTGTCCTTTCCACAAGATACACGCAATGTGGCGCTGTGTGGCTACAGAGTTCAAGGCTGACTTTGTTCATTTATTACTACTCCTCATTTCTTGTCATTAATCAGCCGCCTCGTTTGGCCCTGGACGCCCGTGTTTTTGCATCTCGGCCCTCTCGACACGAAGTCACGTGCCTCTTTTGCCGCCGCGTCTCAAATAAATCTGTCAACTACGCCTTGATTACCCTTGACTCCGCCGTCTAAAATGATGGCGTCGTTGTTGTCAACATCATCCTGGACCCGGCGCCATCCCTTGCTCCGTTGCCGTGGACCTTGACTTGCCCTGGTGTCGTCGCCTTGATCCGTCGACTCATACAATGGCCTCACCAGGGCACCCAACAGAGGATTGCGACTGAATGCTCCGCCTCCCGTCTCTGTCGCCACCCTTTCTTCTCCACTACTGCCATCCTCTGGGTCCGTGTCGCCTGTCCTGGGCCGCTCAACAGGCGCCATTTTGCGATGCACTTTGCCTCCCACGACATCAATGCTGAGCACCTGTCTTCGCTTCTCGTAGTCTGGTAGTGCATTCCACTCCATTTCGCGCATGAGCTTCTGCTGCCGCTTCATTTCCCTCACTCTCTCCTCGGGGCTGGCCCACATGCTAACCGTGCCGGAAAAGGCGCCGCTCACGTCAAAATCGGCCGCCTCGTCTCGCACAACTGTACGTCGAGCATTCTGGGCTTGGAAGTTAAGCAACTTGTCCCTGTGGTCTCGCGCCTGGGCTGCAGCCTCGGCCAGCCCACTCTCGTCTACTTTGTCCTTGTTCTCGCTCTCACTCCGCGCTTGCGTAAACGGTGCTGGCGTTTTGGATACGTCGGATCGACGGTGGACAGCAGCATTGGCCGCCATTCGCTCTCGCCCGCGCTCCTCTTTGAGCTCTCGTATCATAGCCTGCACATCTTCAGGTTTGAGTAAGACTGCACCACAAAACGTGCAAGGCCCTAGACCCTCCTTTATACAGACAACCTTGCCGCAAGACAGGCAATTTGGGGCGGCCTTTTGTAGTGGGTGTCTAGCCGCCACACAGTTGCACTTGCGCCTTGCATCATGGCCACCTATTGTAGGGTTGGTCGTCATCTCCAGTGCTCGAATGGCAGCGTCCAAGTCGGCAAGGGCTGTCGATTTCCCCGTCATTGGCGTGCCCCCTGTGATTGAGATCTTGGTGCTCTTGTCACTCGAGGGCTTTGCTTCCGAGTTACGCCAAGATAGATTTGACTTGGGTTGGGCCTTGGCCGCGGGGGCGTCTGATATCAAATATCCAGCGCCGGATGCTTGTTGTGTCGGCGGCTGCTTGACAGGCGTCTGAGCTCTGGATATAGGAGTAGCTGATGGCGATGCATTGCTGCTGCTCGGCACACTGGGACGCTGTTGCGGTATGTATTCCAGCCCATCAGCCTTTTTGCTGTAGGCGGTAGTTGCTGGTCCTGCGTACTCGTTTGCTTTTCTGGCCGCTGGAGTGTGGATAGCTGGTTTCTTTCTTTGTCCGTGCTTTGTCTTGGCAACGGCATCGATATTTGGCGCCGTTTGGTCTCGTCGTGAGTTAAAGGATGAGATGAAGTCGACGGCGAGCGGCGAGTCACCTAGAAGATTGCTCAAGTGAGCGGCGGCGTCGGGCTTTGACAGCGTTGCAGCATATTGAAATATTTGCTGGAGCTCCTCTTCAGGTAGCGGGAGCAGTTGTGCTAGCTGTGCCAGAGACATGGGTAGCAACAGCTATCTTTGTCTATCGGCACATTCGGAGATGAAATGCGAGAATCCTACTCTGCGCCTTGACCGCAAGCACGTCAAGCTTTGCTTCCCCTACCCTGTACTACACTTTGAAGCCGCCTCTAGGTACGTACATACTATATTGCGACATTCTTAAGACAAAAAGAAAGAAAACTACTACTAGTAGTACTACTACTACTAACTACTAGTAGTAGTAGAACCTCACTATTGCCTTGCCTACTACCTGCCAGTTACTAGTAGGTATTAGTAGTAGTAGTACTGTACTAGTTATCTTGCCTCGGGGTATTTGGCACTGTAAAATCATGCCCTTCACTCCCACCCCCTACTACTAGTAGTAGTATTTCATCTACTATGCGGCTGCGACAACAGCAGCTGCCCGGTAGAGTGACAAAGTAACTTTTCCTGCCATCCGAGCTGCTCCACCTTCCCCGAACCTCGGCGCTCAGGTTCCTATCCCGGCCGTTCCCGTCTTGGCTTCGGAGCCCCTCGCCCTGAACAGCATCTAGATCTCTGTTCCCTGCATTGACTTCGCACTTGGATTTCTGACATGCAGCGCGCACTAGTCCTTGATACGAGTACGAAGACATCTCGCGAAACAACTGTCCGGCCCTTGGTACGGGAGAAACTCAGGCGCGTATGTGCATGTAAAAGTACTAGTAGTAGTAGTAGTCGTAGTAGTAGCAGCAGTAGTCGTAGCTGAACTATTTACCGACTTATACCCGATGGAGCCACGCTGCCAAAGCCCGTCTCCTTTCCCCCCAACCAAGCTCGCATCCTTTTTTCTCCTAGGTTCCATTCTCCTCCGCAATCTACCATTTCCAACTTGCCCATTTCCACCTACGCCCGCCTACAGAACCATTCACCATCATGATGCCTTTCGGCATTCAGAGACGGGCCTTTTCGGCCTCTGCCCGCAATGTAATTCTCGTCTAGTCTGCGCTGTTTGACCTGGTCTTGCATTGTGCTGACACCTGCTATAGCTATCCAAAGTCGCTGTCCTCGGCGCTGCGGGAGGCATTGGCCAGCCTCTCTCCCTTCTGCTCAAGATGAACAACAAAGTCACTGATTTGGCTCTTTACGACATCAAATTGGCGCCTGGTATGTTCGTCTAGTCGCATCCTTTCACGGGCTTCATTTTATGAACCTTGAGGCTGACTTGTTGTCCTGGCTTCAGGCGTCGCTGCCGACGTTTCCCACATCAACACAAAGTCAACAGTCAAGGGTTACAATCCTGAGGGCGATAGCCTGCAAAAATGCCTCTCAGGGTCTGAACTGGTTCTTATTCCTGCTGGTGTACCCAGAAAGCCTGGCATGTCCCGCGATGACCTGTTCAACACCAACGCTTCAATCGTTCGTGACCTTGCCCACGCTGTCGCCAAAGCAGCTCCCAAAGCCAAGGTGCTAGTCATCTCCAACCCTGTCAATTCGACCGTTCCAATCTGCGCCGAAGTGTTCAAGGCAAAAGGTGTCTATGACCCCAAGAAGCTTTTTGGTGTTACTACTCTCGACATTGTACGCGCCAGCCGCTTCACCTCGGAAGTGAAGCACACTGATCCCAAGGACGAGCACATCCCCGTCATTGGTGGACACTCTGGTGTCACCATTGTGCCTGTCTTCAGCCAGAGCAAACACCCCGACCTCAGCTCCAATGCCGACATCATTAAGCGCATTCAGTTTGGTGGCGATGAGGTGGTCAAGGCCAAGGATGGTGCGGGCTCTGCTACTCTCTCCATGGCAATGGCTGGTGCCCGTATGGCCGACTCGCTGCTTCGCGCCATGGCCGGCGAGAACGTGGTCGAGTGTACCTTTGTCGACTCGTCTCTATACAAGGACCAAGGCATCAATTTCTTCAGCAGCAAAGTCAAGCTCGGCTCCGAGGGCGTCCAGGAAATTCTTCCTGTTGGCAGCCTTGACAAAGCCGAGACTAAGCTGCTTGAAGCCTGCCTTGGCGATCTCAAGAAGAATATTGAAAAGGGTGTCGCCTTTGTCGCTAAGAATCCCGGCTCGTGAGATGTTTTTACCCCTCTATCACGCGACGAAGAAAAGGCCTCACATCGCAAATGTGTCGCGCAGCCTCTATTGCGGTCAAAAGGTAGAGCGCTGTTTCAGAAATTAGGCTGTTTAGAGTATGGTAGTACTCTGCTCGGCGGAATTGGTTTTGACAGCAGAGATGCTCGAGGGCGGCGCGCAAACGGGACATTTATTGGTACTCCTTGACAGCTTCTTTGATTTGTATCGAGCCTTGTACTACTTGTAGAAAACCCAGGGCGTCAGGTCCCAGCTTGAAGTAAGACGGATATGCTTAGATACAGATTAAACGAGGAGACCTTTATTGTCTTTTGGTTCAGTAGTAAAGTAGCAGTACGGTAAACATGTAACTCGTGGCCTGATTCTAATAGTAGTAGTCTAAAAATCGTAATTGTCTCCGTCGTTGGGGCGCCACAGGACTGCAGCAACAAAGGGGCTGTCTGAATGCACAAACCGACACATTGCAGCCACGGTTTGAGCACTTGGTACGCGCGACAATGCTACTGCGTCCGTTGTTGGCCTTGCCTCCACTCTTGCAGCTTCCTCTTTCGCTCCTCGACCTTGCGTTCAAAGTCGGCCACCTTTTCCAGTCGCTGCCGCTCCTCCTCTTGCGCCTTGACGGCCGCAAGGGCTGCTTTGCGCTTGGCTTCGCGTTCAAGCTGCTCTGGCCGGCGATGGGCAATATCGCGCGGGCGGTAGTCGCTAAAGCCAGCCTTGAGGCCCTTTTCAATGGCGAGGCAGAGCACATAGTCAATCAACATGCAAACCGTCATTTTGAGCTTGAACTCTTCGGTGAAGCGCACAAGCTTCATGCCATCATTGATTTCAGGCACGAGTTCGAGGGCACAGACAAAGGCCAAGCCCGACACGCCGACAATGCCGTAAAACATGGCCTTGTTCTCCGAGAGAGACTCGCGAAAGGGCCGGCCCTGGTAATTGATAGCGAAGGTTGACACCTGCTGGATGAGTTGTAACAGATAGACAGCTGAATTGAGTAGCGATGGTTCAAACTCAGCCTCGAGATCGACATTATCCTTGGAACGTCTGCAGTCATGGTCAGTCTGGCTCAAACAATCCAGCCCTCGGGGGCCTTGGCAGGGGGAGATGGGGCTCACGGTTCAATTTGGTCACAGAGTCGAGCGGTATAAATAAGGGTGACGATATGCACGGCAAATTGTCCCAAGATGGAGCCAATAATGTATATGTTGAAAATATTGGGCTGGGGCCGCTCCTTACTCAAACCTTCCACCACTCGAGCCCGCGATATACTGAGGAAGCAAACCGACATGAGCATGCCACTGATGGTATACTGCGTGTCACCAAACTTGATGCCTTCCAAGTACAGCACAGAGAGAGAGTAGGCAGTAATGAGACAGTTGAGGGCCAGGATCTTGTACATTTGTATCGTTGCAACGAGCGTGCATCGACCCTGGCGAATGATATTTGGTATGGCAATGACATCTCGAAGTTTTGACGTAAAGGGAGCGGCAACAGAAGCATCTCCCAGCTTGAGAGTTGGAGGCTCATCATCACCTAGTTCGGCCTCCATCATGCCAGAGGCAAGCGTGTCGGCAAAACCAGCAGCTTTTTTGGCAATGTCGGCCTGTCGCGCGTCGTTGGAATTGGCGAGGCTTTGCGCCCCAGGAGAAACAATCGTCTCGGTTGGATGGCCCAGGGTCAAGGCATACTCTTCTGCTGTCATGTTCTTATTTTTGGCTTCGCGCTCAATGGCCTTCATGTAGTTAGGATTGGTTGGTCCCGGGGGAAAGAGATGAGCAATCATTATGGGAACTGGTGGTGTCGGCTGATTAAAGCGCTTCATAAGGTCGCACTGCTTCTGATAGAGCTCCTTCATCTTGGTGTTGCGAGAATGCTCAGCGATGCGCACCAAATCCTCCTTGGTGCCGTTGAGAAGGGCAATGCCAATGTGTGCCTGCTTGAGAGCACCCACGTCGTTTGTACCGTCACCTGCCATCAGCGTATAGTAACCCATGTCCTTGAGGCCCAGAAGAATCTCTTCCTTTTGCTTGGGTGAAACCCGAGCATAGACCCAGGTATGGCGTAGCAGAGAGTTCCAATTCGCCTCGTCTTTGAATTGGGCGAGCGCATATCCAGTGACGCAGATGTCATTCTTTTCAAAAATTGCAGCATCCAGAGGCTGCGAAGGGTCTACAGGAATGCTGGTCTTGTCGTCGACGCTTTTCCAAACCAGCTTTTGCCCACCAGCATTGGCTTCAGGGGCATCGAGGATCAGGACATGGCGGTCCACAATTTCAACCTCGCGCGCAACGTGGACGGCCGTCAGGGGATTGTCGCCGGTAATCATGACGACTCGATGGCTGCTCTCGTTGAGCATCTGCACAGCCTCTTTGGCATCTTCTTTCAAGGGGCAGTGCAGGACAAGGAATCCGGCAAAGATTAGATTGCACTCGATCATTTCGCGCTTCAAATCGTTGATCTTGCTAGCTCCAAGCTCAGAGTCTACAGTAAGCTGCTTATAGGCGAGAGCCAGGACACGCGATCCTTTGCGAGTGAAATATTTGTATGTCTCCTCGTAATCGGCGGGCACCTCAGTCAGCATTTTCATGATGGTCTCGGGCGCACCCTTGACGCCAGCAAAAGTCCCTTTGACCTTGGTCCCCGTCTTTGAGTTGGCGCTCTGTACCATGGCAACGGAGCTCTGCCGCTTCAAAGAAGATGAGAACTGGAAGCGGCGCTTGATGCGAACCATTCCTTGTACGCCTCTGGCGTCGCTCGTGTTGGTGAGAGTGTCGTTGCGGCCCAGGCTCCATCCCAGCGATGACAGAGTGGCTTTCTCCATTGGATCGCCAACTATTTCTCCCTCATCAAGCTTTACCAAGGCATGGGCCGTGGCAAGAACGAGCTGAGTCTCTAGGCCAGCTTCTCGTACAGGAGTCATGTTGGAATGAGCACCGTCAGCCTCCTTCTTTTCAGAAGACTGTGAGCCCGAAAGACCCAAGCCGGCAATGCCCTCAACAACGAGATCTTCGCCAGTGAGAGTGCCAGTCTTGTCAAAGCAGGCGACATCGATGCGGCCACCATACGGGATGCGAAATGGCTCCGTACAAAATATGGCAAGTTTGGAAAGAGCAGCAAGACTTGTGTTGACGGCAAGGCTGAGCTCCATGGGAAGTTCGGGCGGAACGACGCTGGTGACGATCAAGATGCAATCCAGCAGCAGCTTGGAGCGTTTGCGATCCTTGCGGACTCCCTCGTCCCAGACATACCACGAAGCAGCTAATGCGAAGATTAGCAGGAACAAGATGAAGAGCAGAGCCTCGAAATTGTTGGCCGAGACGCGCTCGGTAGAATAAATCATGGTCCGGACAAGGCTTCCTTGAGACGTCTCGAAGCCCGTCTTGAGTACCGTGGCCATGGCACCATTGTCTGGGGGCTGCGGAACGCCAGAAGCAAGAGCTGGCCTCTGCTGATCCGGGTTGCCATGCGTCACTTGCAAGACTTTGGTGCCTCCCCACAAGAAGGCATTCTTGTCAAGGCCATCGGGGTCCAGAAGCGCTTCCGCCGGACGCAGCTGAATCGAATCTTTGAGCAAAGGTGTGCTCTCGCCCGACAACATGGCCTCGTTGACAATGGCGGTGCCCTCGACCAGAAGCATATCACAAGCAACACCGCCATCTTCTTTAGTACGACTGACCGAGACGAGATCGCCGGGGAGAAGGTGGTCAGTCTGGACCTCGGTCCACTTGCCGAGACGAAAGGCCCAGATGGCGTAAGGCTTGATGCTCATGCCACGAAACTCATTGAGGGTGCGCTGGCGCTGCCAGACAACGGTGCTTTCGAAAGCAAAGAGCATGAAGAGCGTGAACAGAGAGTAGTACCAGTAATCATCCAGCAGCCACAGGCCGACACAGAATATCTGAAAGACAAAGAAGGGAGCAACGGCATGCTCCTTGAAGAGCTCGGTAAAAGTGGGGACGGGAATGTCAAAGGTGTTATTGCCATAGTGCTGTTGAATGCGCGAAATATCAGACGGTGTCCCGAGGCCACGAGAGGCCTGAAAATGACCAATGTTTGGTTTGGGCTCGGCGTCGATGTCGTACTTGAGCGTGTTGAAAGAACCAGTCGTATCATTGTAGAGAAAACGGCGTTTCTGAAAGAGAAACGATGTATTTGTTTTGCCGCCAATCTATTATCAAACCACATCAGCCTTTGTTGCCGCAAAACGACAGCTCAGGGCCAAGGCTCTGACCTGATCTCGAACCAGTTTGCAAATTTCGCCAGAGCCCGCGTTTGCAATGGGCAGAACCTTGATGAGGAGGGCATCGGTGATGTCTCTGGCCTTGGACGCCGTGAATCGGGCGTCAAGATGGACGCTCCAGTGCGTGCTCAGCCATGTGAGCGACTGAAGAGTGATAATGGTGCCGCACCAAACAAAGGTCCACTCGGGAGCGCCAATGTAGCTTTGGTAGAGATCAGGCGTCAGGTAATAACGCAGAAAGACAGGCCAGATGATGGCAAAGGGCCAGATGTATGCGTGTAGATACAAGGGTAGTGGCCGCAGCAGCTCGGCGCTCTGGATTTGACAACTATCAACAAGAGGCGCCATGACAGGCGGCCGCCGTGGAAAGAGAGCAGGGGAATCCACAGAGATTCCACAATGGGGTGAGAGAAAGAATCCGTAGGGCTAAAGATAGCAGAATAACACGCTGCCTCGACCACAGCGGACCGTCGAATGAGACGATATTGGGGCCGAGTGAACAAGGAAAATCGCCATGTGTCCGTTGTGTGAGGAAACCATTTCTCCAGGACTCGCCTACCTACCGACTGGCCAATCATGGGCGACAGCCGCAGGCAGGTAGCATGTATCCTTGTAGCATGTATCCTTGCAGCATATAGGGTAGGCAGGACGCCAGGCACACTATACGCGTCTCCCAAACGCGTCTCGCTCACGCCAGAAGGCTCGACTTGTCATGACCATGGTGAAATCGCTCAACATGGCGGCAGCGACGCATCAGGAAGATCAGTATCTCAATCTGGTCCGTGAAATCTTGGAGAATGGAGAACATCGGCCGGATCGGTATGTCGACGTGCTTGCTTTCTGCCTCTCTGGTTTCCATTTCACATGACACTTGCTCTGTTGTGGCCGTCGGGCATGCAGCAATTTAGCCATGACACATTGCTTACAAGTCGGGTTACAGAACAGGCACAGGAACATACTCGCTCTTCGCGCCACCCCCGCTCAAGTTCTCCCTCAACAAGGACCAAACGCCAATCCTGCCGCTGCTGACCACGAAACGCGTCTTCCTCAAAGCCGTCATTGCCGAGCTGCTTTGGTTCATTGAGGGCAGTACCTCGTCCATTCCGCTGAGCGAAGCTGGCGTCAAGATTTGGGACGGGAACGGATCACGCGAATTCCTCGACAGTGTTGGCCTCTCCCACCGCCAAGTCGGTGATTTGGGTCCCGTCTACGGATTCCAGTGGCGGCATTTTGGCGCCGAATATGTCGACGCAAAGACAGACTACAAGGGCCAGGGAGTAGATCAACTAGCCGATGTTGTTGATAAGCTTCGCAATAAGCCCTATGACCGACGCATTGTCTTGTCAGCCTGGAACCCCAAAGACTTGACCCAGATGGCCCTGCCGCCCTGTCACATGTTTGCGCAATTCTATGTCTCGTATCCACAAGCGAGAAGGATGAACTCGACGAGCACCGAGGACCAAGAGCAGCAAGGGAAGCCCAAAGGCCATCTCCACTGCCAGCTCTACCAGCGGTCATGTGATATGGGTCTCGGCGTGCCCTTCAACATTGCCAGCTATGCGCTGCTGACACACATGCTTGCTCATGTTTGTCATCTAGTGCCTGGTACCTTCACGCACGTCATGGGTGATGCGCATATATATCTAGATCACATTGATGCGCTCAGAGAGCAGCTCAAGCGTGAGCCACGCGAGTTTCCAGAACTCGACATCTTGCGAGAGGCGGGCGGCAGCATTGATGGCTGGAAAGCCCAAGACTTTGTCGTCAAAGGCTACAATCCCCACAAGTCGATTCCAATGAAGATGTCTGTCTAAAGCTGCAGCCGATGGAAAGGTTTGGCAGCTAGGCTTTGTCTGATAGAATGTATATTGGCGCAAACAAGCATCTTTGTCCTTGGTTTCATCGACCTACATTTACTCACATAGAACGATGATTTAATAAAGTTATTTTCTATACAGGGCACTAGCAGTAGGTAAGTTCATAGTATACGGGCGTCACAGGGTTTCTTTGAGGCGGAATACGGGATCCTCCAGATAACATGGACAGCTCCGAAGAATCCATTCAAACGGAGAGGCGCAGTTGCCATAAAAGTCATTGAAGGAAAGAAGGCGAGCGATAGAACAGGGTAAACTGATCAAAATAGAGGCAAATAGGACGCGTACATAACTACTAGTACCTGCAGTGAAATGGAGGGTTAGGTCGAGGGCCAGCTTTTAGTATACAGTCATTGTCACAAGACTTCTGAAAGCTATTTGCCTTGGCCCCCATCGAGCTTCAAAAGTCCTGCAGCAACAACGGGAGCCATTGGCAGGTACATATGTACATTAGCATAGTAGCCCAAGCGACAGTGTGGCCCAAGATTCCATATACAAAACTAAGCAACAACTTGAAGTCAGTTGAATCTGCATACGATAACCAGAGTGGCCGTAAAGTCTCGCTTGTCCAAGAGCCTGCTACGTAAAAATGGCCCCGTTTGGCACTGGTAATTTGTTATTGTATATATGCGTAAATATGCACGAGCACGCATATATGCAAGACACGAGATTTATTGTGTCTCGTATTCGCACCCACTAATGGCAATACAAGTAGTACTGAAGCATTCAGTAATGCTACTTTACTTGGCCTTGACTCTAAAAACGACGGAATAGAGACTTGGAGTCTTGGCAAACTGGAGACGCGCAACTGTAACTCAAGTATGGCCCAGCAACATGCTTTAGGCGTGGCCCTGATTGGCAGCGGCATCTTCATCAAAGAGGAGCATCTGGTTCGTGACTGGCTCGGGTTTATTGGCAAACTGAACCACTGACAGACAAAATATCCTTCAACAGCCGGCAGTGCTCAAATGTCCCTCGTTGGCCATCAAGGCTCTATACTCACGTTCCCTGGCATCGGCACAAGAGGCGGCCGGGCTCATTCCGGGCCTGGCCCCTGCGGCCCCGACGGTCGACATATACGCCGATGACGCAGGGCCGGGCCGGGGTTACACGGACCTGTTGAGCCGGCCTGACGTCGCGGCTGTTGTCATTGCGCTGCCAATCACGACACAGCCATCCTTCATTGAGGCAGCGTTGCGCGCAGGCAAACACGTTTTGGCCGAGAAGCCAGTTGCCGGAGACTTGGAAACAGCCAAACAGCTCGTCAAGCTGGCAAGCAACTGCCAGGGCGACTCGTCCTCGCCAACCCTCTCGATTGCAGAGAACTATCGCTTCTTGCCGCGCCTCATGTACATGCGCGAGCAGGCGCGCCATCTAGGTCGAGTAACGCACTTTGGCGTCCGCGTCATGACGCTCATGCCTGAGACAAGCAAATGGTGCCGCACTTCGTGGCGACGCGAACCAACTCATCAAGGAGGCTTCCTGCTCGATGGAGGCGTGCACCATGCGGCCGGAGCGCGACATTTTCTCTCGGGCCCCGAGAATCGCGCCGTGAGCGTGCGCGCTTATACGGACAGCGTGCATGAGACACTCCCGCCGTTGGATACTGTGGTGGCAGTGGTGCGTACAGCTTCAGGCGCCACGGGCACCTTTCAGCATTCGGTGGGTACGCTGATGGACTCGTTTGAGTGGTTTGCTGCCTGCGAGCAAGGCAGCGTACGATCGGACGGAGACGTGGTGACTGTCAAGGCCAAAGATGGTCAAGAGACGACGAGAAAATTTGAAAGAGTATCGGGCGTGACGGATGAAGTCAAAGCATGGGCGGCAAGCTTGACGACGGGCAGCCCAGAGCCGCGACTAGCACCCGAGGAAGCCTTGGCAGATCTGGAGTTTGTCGATTTGATGCTTCGTAGCGGAGAGCAGCGAGGTGCAGAGATGACCTATGAGCTGCAGCCATAATTGGTGCAGAGTATATTGTGCACATGCACACATAGATTGTATGTATACATGAGATTCGTTTGGCTCCATGAAAGTGCAACTTTGACACAATTTGCCCAACAAAGCGGTCAAAAACAAAAGAGCCAGCAGCAAAGTCTTGACCAGCAGAAGCTTCACATCTTGCTCGGCGTATCCTGTTGCACCGAGTTGCATATACGCTTCAGTCCAGCACGTATCTCGGCTGTCATTCCATTGGCGTGTGGCCGGCCCGTAGTCCGCTCAACAAAGACGTGGACAAAATCACAGACGGCACAGACCGTCTCGACGCCGCGCTCAAAAATTGCTACTTCAAAAACAACGCTGGAACGGCCCAGACGCTCAACGCGAAGACCCAGATCAGCTACCGCAGGGTAGGAGAGTGCGCGGAAGTAATCTGTAGCCGTACGGGCGACGAGAGGGTGTTGAGGCGAAGAAGGGGGGACTAGGCCGCAATGGTTCATGAGATAGTCATTGACGATGGAGTCGAAGCTTGAAAAAACATGACGTTGGTTAACGGATATACCAATTTGGCATCAAGGGGAGGGGGGGAGAATACAGGAAGTTGTAGATTGAGTTATTCATATGATCATACATGTCGTTGTCGTTCCTGTGAGAGTGAGTTGTGTCTGGCAACGGCAGTGTGGAAAGCGGCTGTCGAAGAATACCATCTTGTCCGGTAGTCGAGAAGATAGGGATAATCTTTTCGGCAACGGGATTTGCGGTCATGTGAAGCCAACATGGTGAGATTGGATCAGCTCGGCCAAAGGAGTTCAAAAGAATAGTTCAAGTAGTACGAGCATCCTTTCGGTCTGAATGAGCTGCAAGCCACAAATGAATCTCTGTTAGAAGTCGGTGAGCCGAGGTAAGCAAATAATCTTATGTAATGTGCTTCAAGATCCAATCAGTTACTAGTACTACTGGACGGAGTAGTACAGTTGAACTCATTTTGGCTCATTCTGCCGCCCCCGACCGCTATTTTATTGTTCAAATTTGCTGCGAGTGTAGAGGAGCGCCAGAAAAATGTCCATGACCTGACCGCAACGCCTTGATTGTGCCGAGCTTCTTCCTATCTTGCAAGCCATTGTCAATGCCCGGGCGCATTGCATTTTTCACTTCACGCATCGCCGCAATGGCTTTTACCGATGCCACCTCTGCAGCTCCAGCCGCAGCAAGCACACCGACAGCGCGGCCTTCGAAAAAGAAGGCGAATAAATCTCCCAAGAGCAGCCGAGCACCGTCTGCAGATGGGTCCCATGACGTTGTGTCTCCCTCGTATTACTTCGAAGACGGACTGCGGCGAGTGCGTCCCTACCACTGGACCTTCAATACTTGGTGCAAGGAGCGCTGGCGCGGGCACACCTTGCTTGAAGTATTTAGCTCGGAATTCCGCGACAGACCTCTCGACTACTACCATGAGTCGATGAAGTCGGGCGCTATTTTTGTCAACGGCGTTTGCGTTGGTCCAGACTACGTGATGCAAAATGGCGACCTCGTCTCTCATACCCTACACCGCCATGAGCCCCCTGTCACATCCGAGCCCATTGGCATCATCCACGAAGATGACGAGCTCATTGTCATCAATAAGCCCTCGGGGGTGCCCGTTCACCCTGCCGGCCGCTACAAGTTCAACTCGCTCACCGAAATCATGATGGCGGAGCGTGGCGAGGGCTTCACCCCTCATCCGTGTAATCGTCTGGATCGCCTGACAAGTGGCATCATGTTTATAGCCAAGAATGCGCCAGCCGCAGTCACCATGAGCACCAAAATTTGCCAGCGCTCAGTCAGGAAAGAATACGTTGCGCGCGTCATGGGCGAGTTCCCCGACGGCGAGATTGTATGCGACCAGCCCATTCTGTCCATCTCGCCCAAGCTGGGCCTCAACCGTGTACGCGCCAGCGGCAAACCGGCGCGCACCGTTTTTAAGAAACTGGCCTACTATCCCCCGCGTGACCCATGTCAACGTCCGCCTCCAGCTGCCCAAGATGAATCAAAGCCTGGGCTGGGCAAGCGTGGCTATTCCATTGTGCGCTGCCTCCCTGTTACAGGTCGCACGCATCAGCTGCGCGTGCACCTCCAGTTTCTCGGCCATCCAATCCAGAATGACCCCATTTACGCCAACCGGCGCGTCTGGGACTTGAACCTGGGCGAAAGCGATGCCGATGGCTCTGCCAACCCTGATGAAGACGTCATCAGCCGTCTGTCGCGCATGGGCAAGACAGAGGTTGCACAGGCCGTCGTCTACTATGACGAAATGATTGACAAATATGAGCGCCGACATGCTGAGCTTCTGACAGGCGAGCAGTGTGCAGAGTGTGGCACACCGCTCTACTCCGACCCGGGCGAGCATGAACTGGCTCTTTGGCTGCACAGCCTGCGTTACCAAGACGCTGAAGGGAAGTGGTCATACACCAGTCCGCTACCAGCGTGGGCATTGCCGCCTGAGGATGTGGCAGGGCCGACTACGGTGGGAGGGCTGGAGGACCTGGTCCATGCCGTAGGAGACTTGGATGAGGCTGCTAATAATACTGAACATGAAGCTGTTACCCCTGGAGCAAGAGATGCTGAGCAAGGTTAAAAAAAACCGTGTGAATCAAGCCAGAAAATACGTCATGAAGGGGAAATTTGCCCGTACAGCGCTCAAAAGCAAGGAGGGAGGGCTGGCAAGGGAGGAGGGGCGGGGGAGGGGGGGG